>JAZGTI010019180.1:0-11229 GCA_036877585.1 Botia kubotai | reverse complement strand
ACGCGCAGAACGCTTAGCAGCCGCTGCGTTCATATTGTCCCGCAACGCGCGGAGAGGCGAGACGCGTCGCGCTGCACATCTGGATTCGAGCCGATGCCGCAGCCTCGTTAAGCGAGAAGAAAACCGCATCCAGGCCATTCATAAAAACCTACCAGACACGATCAATGACTATTATGAGGCTTGAAAACGACATCAAATATCGAAGATCAATGTAATCTGAGGACGCATCTTGAGAGTTTTCTCAAGGCGCGCGTCCAGCATCTTCTATTGTCTGAGACGCGTCAGGCTGTGGTTTTGAACAGCTGGATTTCTCCATCCCCTCTCCTCCTTGCCTACGAGTCTTCGCATCAGTTCCTACCCAAAATATTCAATGACCGTTCGTGCTGATCACAAAGAAACGAGCGGTACCTTTTTATAATTCTTGCCCAGCCAAACACGGACATTGTCGAACTGCGAGACGGTATCAGACGCTTCGAAATATTTTACATTTGGGCCGCCGTCTTTCTTCCTTACCGCCATCTTTGTCTGCTGGAAAGTTTGACCACCCACCGCCCCCTGGTGTTCATTTGAACAGTCAGTGAGGAGGAAACTACCTCCATTCTGGCTCAACGTTTGAGCTTGTGCTACTATTGAATCTGAGGGGAAACCAGAGCCAAAATGGCGGGCAGAGAATGACAGTAGCTTCTGCTCATACCATCCCTTCACCGGCTAGAAAAATGTAATCGCCGAATTAACTACAAGCAGCTTCTTGTCCTTATATTTGGAAACATCAATGGTTCCTTAGCAATTTTAGAGCAGCCCAAAACTGCAGTTGATTTAAGATAAAACAGTAACGACAGATGTGCTGAATGTCTTATCCGCTTCAGGGTCTCAACGATGAGTAATATGCTTGCCACGTATAGTGAGTACAAATATAGTGCAAACTAAATCAGTCGACAAAAGCATGCAGACTGTTGCGTTGTGGTTGTTGTTGCGATTGACTTCGGTCTTGAACTTTTCAGAACCGTGTTTTGTTTTTTTGCAGCAAACGGCAATAACTATAAGTATCCGACAGGTGGTGCAATTGTCTGTAAATTGTGGGTATACCATGTGTCATCGTGTTGATCGGTAACCCAATATAAATGTGACCCGCAGGTAGGTGACACTACTTCACTATTATGGTCCGTAATACAGTTCATAAAATATATTTAACAAGTGTCAGCGTGATACCCTATTTTCACAGTTAAATAATAATTGATTGTAAACAAAGTGAATAACTTGCTTTGAATGGCCTTCAGGAAAAATGTTCACATTTAAATAAACCTTATGGATTTTTATGTCTATAGGTAATATATATCAGATATTCTGATTCGTGTACACACTGTTGTTCTGTCAGATTTTCATTTCGCTTTGTCTTGTTTTCTTTTTTGTTCTTGTTGCTGGATAATGTCACCTTTCTGAATAAACTTTATGAATAATAAATAAAGTGATGGCGACCTAAGCAGAACATGAGGGTTTAACAAAATAACAGAAAAATGTCGCATGCAAATCTGACGGGTAAATTAATTTAAACAATGTGGGGCCTGTCAGAGAGGAGAAATATTAAATCTGCTAAACATTTTGCTATGATATTTAGATGGATGGATGTTCAAACGGATGGAGAGACAGACAGATGGACAGACAGATATATAGATGGATAGACTGCACATTGCAGTTTAAATATTGATGTTTACGTGACATGGCGCTATTTTGTCATGCTTCATTGTGACACTTTCTCCTTTCTTACCTTGTATCTGTCAGACTTCTCATCATTTCAGAGACTATTTGTGTTATTGTCTAGCCAACATCTCTTTGACCTTTTTACTGTTGTCCTTCAAACGATGCCTTGCCATCTATCCCTCCTCATTACCAAGAAAATAATTGTGTGTTTGTGTACGTGACAAAAAGTGAATAATCAACACTGTCAATTGTTTCCTGACTAATTAGCGGCGTGTTTGTGTGTGAGAGTGTTTTGCTAACAAGATGTTTGTAAACATGATGTAAATCTATGTTAACTTGTTAAATATATTCATCCAAGTTCTGTTCGTTGCATGAGAGTGTACCTCAGTTTTGAATTGTGGGAGGCAAGTATTGATTATGTTTGTTAGTAAACAGACTGCCTGGTATTCATGCCTTCAGGCCATGTAAACACAGACGCACTCGACATAAATAAACCAACCAGATCGTCAACTGCCCTGCGTTAATTAAAAATGAAGGGCAATTAGTTGCCGGTTTTATGTGTTATTCGCAAAAAGATTAAAGACTTAAGTGTTTATTTCATGTTTTATTGATTCACAGCATGTACTTGTTAACATGCCAGAATAAAAGTCTATAATAATGATTAATTACACAACTGCAAAGATTTACAACATCAATCAATCTACAGATAAAATATTTAGAAGCAAATTTCATACACTTTATATTGTGGAAACATACATCACACTGCAGTAACATGCACACACACACTCACACATACTTGATCTTTAAACTTTTAGTCAGATTTTACAGCATATTTTGTCACATTATTTCCAAGTTCCTTCAGTATAAACATACAGTAGAAGCTAAAAACATACAGTTTCCATGCCATGTAATGCACACGTTTGTTCAATAAGTTCCTGCCGTGAGAATTACACACAGACCCGCACGCATACATATTTCAGAGGGAGAATGTTAATCTAGTAACACATAAACATCATTTTGGATAATATTTTTAAGACTTTAATAATTTAATATATTTTACCTTAATGAGAGATGGATAGAATCAATTCTGGATGAGCTGTGCACATGAGCTTTGAAAAATTTAGGATTATTAATCTAAGGAAGCCTGATGTTGTGTTTCTGGGAATTTCGACTAACAATATCAACACCATGAACATTCTGTGCAGCACTGATGGGCCTTCAAACACCTCTGAAACATTAATATGAGAATAATGAAGTAGTAAAAATAACGCATGCATGCAGAAGATTGAGCCGTGAGTCAATACAATTTCATTTAAATCAACATGAAATCAACATGTTTATTTCCTCTTTATTTCCATAATACACATTCCTCATATATGCATATTACTGGTGAGCATTACTCCAAACAATCTTAATCTTGTCTTTGCAATCTTAATCAAAATAACTCGTTCCGACTGAGACTTAAAAGTTTTAGATGAAGTCACCAAACCCACTTTCCCCAATCCAAACACTTCCTGATGGATAAAATCAATCTCTTAATCCTGCTTTACTCCGAAATACACCACACTAGTGCTTCCCTCTGGTATTCAGTACAGTATACCTGCAATGACAAGCAATTTGTATAGGCTTCCATCACATCCTATACACTGAGTGTAGTATAATAGTTTAATGTGGATGGTGTTGAACTGATCCCAGATAAGTAGCAGCAACTGTCATTGTGTTTTTTGCGTGTGTGTGTGTGTGTGTGTTAGTCGGGGTAGATGAGAAAGCCACTGAATGTGCTGTATTTGTTGGTGTTTCCCCCGTGAACTTTTCCTCCGTCCAGCTGTACGCAGATCTCATCTCCCACGTCTAAATGCAGGATGACACTGTTCGACGCGTAGTCGTAATTCTGATCGGCGTCCTGAGCGATCGCGCTGGCCCTCACCTGAGAGAAAGACCAAAATACTTCAGTATTACATAAGAGTAAATTACAAGCAGCTGGTTTAAACAAGCCACATCCATCCATCTATCCATCCATCCATTCATCTATCCATCCATCCATCCATCCATCCATTCATCTATCCATCCATCCATTTATCCATCCATCCATCCATCCATCCATCTATCCATCCATTCATCTATCCATCCATCCATCTATCCATCCATCCATTCATCTATCCATCCATCCATCCATTCATCTATCCATCCATCCATTTATCCATCCATCCATTTATCCATCTATCCATCCATCTATCCATCCATCCATTTATTCATCTATCCATCCATCTATCCATCCATCCATCCATCCATCCATCCATTTATCCATCCATCTATCCATCCATCCATCCATTTATCCATCCATCCTATCCATCTATCCATCCATCCATCCAATCCATCTATCTATCCATCCATCTTTATTGCTTCTAACATCATATACATCTGCTCCATCCAATGCACTGTGTATGTCCATATCAAGACTCTCTTTTTACACACACACCCAAACCAACACAAACAGTCTCTCGCTCTTGCTGTTTCCTCTTCTCCTCACTTAGTGTCCTGTGGGATACACAGGACAGACAGAGAGAGGCCAAGAAAGAGCCAAGGTCCAAGAGAATAGGGGTTATTGATCTGTGCGTACATGTGTGTTGAGACTACATATTAAGATTAATATGTACCTGTCAATACAATTCACCCAGTTTTGATTCAAACCTTTCCAGTTGTGTGGAAATGGGTGTCATCATTTTTAAAAGCTAAACTATCAGCCTATTTTTCTAATGTATATTGAATAGCATAATGAATTATATAACAATATAATCAACTAACAAACTAGACCCTCCAACATTTAAAATCACATTTTTACGGTTTTGTTACCTAATGTAAACATTATGGAAATGTTACAAGCTAAAAAATGTTATCTGGGTATATTTAATGCATCTATATTATTATTACTGTTTACAGCCAATGTCTGCCACTATACATAGATCCACAATAGCTTAAATTAGAATGCAATGACCATGTGACCATGTACTTAAGATGCATCTCCAAGCCATCGACATTTTGTTGCGTTGCTCTTAATTCGTCTCACATCTCCTCATTCATTATCCCTGTCTTCCCCTCATCTTTCTTTTCCCACCCTGTATCTGTTCATCCCCTGCAGCATCTATCCATCTTTTCTCCTGGAATCGTAATGAATTGCAGGTCACGCGTGTCTCCTCCACGCACCGTCTCGTGTTGGCGCGTGTCTCTGTCCGCTCTAAATCGGATTGATTAACGACGCGGGTGGCAGCCCCCGTGGGAGGTCTAGGGCAGTAATTGCCCAGCGCTGTTGCTCCTAATGGGGCGCACTACTCAATAACTCCACTGAGCCTCGCACAGACCGGCGGTCAAGCGGAGTCACTGAGTATTAACCGCGTGTGTGAGAAATAGAGAGAGATAGGATGGACACAAATGTCTAAACGAGGGCATGGATGTTATTATTTTATTGAATCTGCTCCCCCAGTGACTTAAATGACCCATTACCAGACAAAATAGCAGACCTTCAGATAAAGCAATACAGATCATTTCTGACAGTAACAATATGATCCTATTGCAAACAGAATCTTCAAGACCCAATAACACAAAGTTAAAGTTATATACACACACAAACAGGTAAATACTGTGCGTGAACTGCCGCTGTAATGTATTAGATTTGATTTTTATGAAAAGCATTAAAAAAAACTACACATGGCACAAGACTACAAATATTTTTCAACGATTTCCACCAATAACAGTGTGTATTTGTGTTTTAAACGATTACTTCTTTTGGCAATTTATCAAAGCACAACAGAACATCTGAGGATTTAAGACAAACTAAACTGTATTGTGTCTCAAACACACTGACAGTAATCTCAGAGTTTGTATTAGATCGACCTTTTTTGGCCATTCAAAGCGCAGTGAAAGCACAGGAAATGAGCGCTGGAGAGACAGCTGAAGAAAACGAGGCAGAGAAAGTGAAAACGCAGTTTATACGCTTGTACTGCGGCAGATGCAAGAAGCCAGTCGAGGTCCTGTGGGATTTCACGATTAACTAGATTAATAAATGAATTAACTGGAGGATGTAAACTCATTAGCTGCAGTATAACAGACAGCGTGTTTGAGGCTTTTTTAACAAGTTCTCTGTATCACGCTATAATTAGTGCTGCGTTACTTCGACAAGATGACAGAGTACGGAGAGCTTTTTTAAGGGGGTCGTCGACCAGTTAAGAATGGACAGAAAGTAAAATGGCAGTCGTGCAGTGGGATGCGAAGAGACGCCGAGAATCAATTGAATTAATTCATTCAATTCGAAATGAGAAACAAATTGGTCGGGTAATCAGCTTGAGTGACATTAATTTGTGGAGGTTGAGGTTTCCTTCGGAGCCCTCATGATGCGTCCTCATGATGCGTCCTCATGATGCGTCCTCATGAGGTTTTCATGAGGTTTTCATGAGGTTTTGAAAAGCCATATAAACATCTTGCCAGCTGCAGTAATAAGCAACATATCACAAATACATTAATATTCAGAGTTTATTAAAACAAACATATTTCATTAGTAATAGATCACAGGTCGCAGATTTTGCTTAGCTTAAGGTTATTAGAATCTTCCTATATTCGATGCGGGTTCACAATGATAATAAGGTTCCAGCAGCTCAACACGCTGGCATGGTGCTAGCGATGCTAAGGTCATGGGTTCAATTCCTAGAGAATACATGCATTGTACAAATGTAAACCTTGAATGCACCCTATCATAAGCATAAATGTACTGTAAATAATAATCAATATCAGCGATGGGAGATCACTTCAGTAGATTTTTCTCTCACTTACACTTGCTCTCTCACTTTCTCTGTATTTTTGCTCATCTGTCTTACTTACTCTGATCTGATGCTGCCCGTGTCTCTGGCAGCAGTAACTCTCTCTCTCGACCTCTCTCTCCTCTGATTAGCCATCCATCTTCCTCTCCTCCGTTCATCTCTCTATCATCCCACACCCATTGCATGCGCTCCTCATCCTGGCGGGCTCATACGTTCAGATATGTCCTCCGAGCTCTCATTTTTGTTTCAAAATATTCAAATTCATCTAAATATTATTTTTCACATAAAACAAGAGTAGCAGGATTTACGTAGAATGGTTTTCAAGAAGCAAGCGAACCTCACAATGGCGATTCTTATAGGACCCAGACGTACGCAAATCCAATCTTACGTCTTTGCTTGAAATGTTTTGAGAGGACCTTGAGATGGGTTGAATAATTCAGCGAAGGGGAGAGATAATTAATGAGGGTGGAGACAGACATTTGGCAGCGTGTGGCTCTGTGTGTGTTTGTGTGTGCCGCAGGTGAAATTGGGGAATCTCATCTTAAAAACATGAATGACTTAACAACAGGAAAGATCGCTGGAATAACAATCTCTGCAGTACAGCGTGCTATACACCGGCTAAAACAGCCTATCAGGTCCTCCACTTCATGTAGGCTGTGTTGAATATCAGAGCAGTCTGGTTTTACCTCACAGCACAAATATTGTTATTGTACATTCAGCAATAAAACATTTCAGTGTTTTGAAAACATATTGAGCTCCTCTGTTAGACAGACTGACTAGACAGATCAGCATTAATACAATTCAGTAACTACAATATGACTGTTGAGATTGAGACATGACCCTTTTAAATGAGCCAAAAATCACCTTTAGACTGTAAAAAGTGAAAATATACAGCTTCAGTTTCATTTTCTGAGCTGTTTCTGGTGACTAACCTTATTTTTATTCGTGTAACCGAAAAGTATTTTGGATTTTTTTCTTGGCTTGAATAAAACCAGTTGCTTTAGATTTTCTTAGGCACAATTTCAAAGTTTTTGTTGAAATTTATTTTTATTACAGTGTTTAGTGTATGGATCCACTAAATATAGTGTTTAAAAGTGTATAGTTTGAATCCACCAATAGCTGATGCCCTGGAAAATTGAGCATTCTCACCTCTACTGTTTACAGACGTTACCATCAATTTACTCCCAAAATGATCACTTCCAACACTCTTGAGATCATAATGCTGTGCATCTACCACATAATGAACAGACACAGGTATCAATGGCAGGTGTTATGTCATGTTAATGGTGCAGTAATGAAGGGAAGCTGACAGATCACAGATTGATTAGAGGGGTTTCATCACTTCCTGTCAGATTAGTCTATCATAACGAGCAGAAATCTCCAGGGAACTGTTTGCGTGTGTGTGTGTGTGTGGAAATGAGGATTTTTTTTTACATCTCTTTGGATAATCCCCGATTTCTGTTCCACTGTTAAACTCAAAACTGAGCGGTTGAGTTGAGAGTGCCTAAATCCCAAATCCATGTCATGTTTCACCAGATGGAGCGTTTGTTTCCTCTTTTTCATTTATTGTACATTCACAGGACCTGCGAGAACTGCTTCCAGATGTTGCGTTTCGTTCCACTCGACAGAGGGACAAAAACAGAGCGCTGTTGGTCTAAGCTTGTTTGTTTGTGTTACAAATGAAATTCTTTTAATTAGAAGATTTTAACCTCTTGCTTATTTTTAACTCTAAACTGAAAATAACAAAGATTATTCTCTGAAACAGAAGAGAAAATAAAGATATATCTAAAAAAGATAGCCATACTTAAAATAAGATGTATAAAAATATATAATATCAAGACACCAAGTATCAAAACCAGGTAAATCACACTAAAGCCCTTTTGGATCAAACATACTTCATATCAGACGAGGTAACGTCTTAGCGCTGACAGAACCTCACAAAAAGCGTCAAAAGCAAAAGTTCTTTATGACAGAAGTTTTCATTGTCCACATTTAACTGGTTTTAGATATTTTGTGACCCATATCTTTCTTTGCCTGTTTTTAGCAGGGCCTTGAATGACAGGTTGAGAAAATGACTGCTGAATAATTAAAGAGCTGATTTACAGCATCCCATCTGAATGTTAAATGCTTTTTAAGAGAATTAGACTTCTAATCTAATATTAGTTTCATATTTCAATCAAATCACTTCTAAGCTTTACTCTGTTTAACATTCCACTTGGTTAACACACTCTAGCTTTATGTAAACTCCATTCAAAGGCTGTTTTCTCACGCGCACAAACACGCACTCCGTCAATTCACAGTCGTCCTACCTGTCCGTTTTTCTTGAGGTCCGCCCACATGCTCGTTCCATCCCCGCCCCTCATGAGCACATGATACATGAAGAAGTAGATCCCAGGAAGCGGGCAGGTGAACTTTCCTGTGGTCGGCTCATAGTAATTCCCCACATTTGTTACCACGTCGTCGAACTTCAGTATCTCGCTTCCTTCATGCTGCTTGCGCAAACCAGCATAGAAGGCTATTTTGGGGCTGTAGAAGGATGGGATGTATCCTCCTGGACCTGGCCCTGGAGGTCCAGGAGGACCTGGTTTTCCTGGTTCTCCAGGGGGTCCACGTGGACCTGGTGGCCCTTGGTTACCACGAAAACCTGACTTACCCCCCCCACGGCGTCCAGGTATGTCTTGAGGAGGTGGGGAAACAGTTGTTAGTTCATTGGTGGGTGTCAGAGGGTCACAGACCATCTTACAGCTTCCAAGCATTTCATAATGCGTTCCTCCGCCCCCTGACCCTCCCAGTTTGGTGCTGTGGACCAATAGAGGAATAGCAACCAGTAGCACTAGTACCATGGCCACACCCACTGCCGCCCCAATAACACACTTCCTGTGACTAAAGCGCGACGCAGCGACAGAGAGGAAGTCCTCCTCTGCTTTTGCAGAAACAGGCCCGGCCAGAATGAACTCTGGGAAAGATAAATGACTAAGATATGACGATACGTGGTTTGTGTCCGTGACAAGCAATAGTGAAAAGGTTTTCAATGTCTGTTGTTTCTTCTTTCTGCTTGTATTGACTACACCAGAATCACAACAGGCAGCCGAATAAACCCTTCTTCTGAGTGAAACCCTTATCGCTCAATATAAGCCACTATTGCAATCCAGTGGGTTTATATGGTCATAGAAATATATATAGCTTCTCTGATATGAGCAATATGGGGGATTTGGTGTGCCCAAATTTTGGTCCTTAGAGATTCTGTCGGATGATGTGGCTGAGCATTTCTGACTCAGGAAACACGGTGCGACGGTGATTTCGCCTTACAGATTCGAGGAGTGACGGTTGTCCGTCTTATTTTTCCACGAGAAGTTCGAGAACTGTTGCGATTCGTGAGAATTCCCAGACGAGTCCATATTCACTGCAGCAGTTACAAACTCTGCTGCTGTTCTCACCGAAGCTGTGATGGTGATTCTTCTGATATAATCAATCAAGACGATCCCTTGTCGTTCCATACAATATATGATTTTGTATTTTCGTGACAGTCCTAAATCTTTCAATCCACAGAGTGTCCAAGTTTAAGCGCTGCACTTATAAATGTCCTGCTGGCCCAATGGTGAATGCATGGTGAGATTTTAAATAAATGTAATTTTAAATCTGCTTCACAGCGCTCAGGTGTGTTTTAATACCTGCTGGTCTTCATAACAATCCACTGGAGTGATATTCAGTCCTAAGATCAACCACCTTTGACTTCATGACATGTCTCTTACTGTTCTGCTACTTAAAAGAAGAAAATAAATACATTAGATGAAGGAAAGACTGGAAGATTTATGACCTGTTTTTAAGAGGTCTCATTATATTCACTGACGCTTATTGAGAAGGTTTTGCATTTCTGCCTAAATATAGGAATTTTAAAATGAGCAAAGATCAACAAAAATGTTAAATTACATTACAAATTATTTATGAAAAAGTTTTACTTCATAATCATATGAGTTACAGTTAACTCATTACTGTTTCAATTAATTTCACTGAATTGTCACCAGGCTTTATGGAGACCTTACACAATGACCTGTAAAACTACAGTTTCCATGATTACACATTTCTTAATTGAAACAATCAGGGGCAGCTGATCTGACGTCAGCTTTTTCTCCATTTACACACTACATGTAAATACAGTTGATGCGCAACTTCTGTATGTAACTGTGGACTTCTCCGAAATCAACGTCATCACTTTCTCTAGCTTGGATGAATCAATGAATTAAACATTTTAAGTTAATGAAATATTTATGACAATTAAAAGACAATTATAAAAGAGAATAGAAGCGAAAAATAACAACGCATACCTGATATATTTTCAGAAAATATGGGAATTGAAACCGGATTCAGCAAGCAGCTCATAACGTGAGAGAACGGGTCACTCTGCTCGGTGTACAGTCAGCCCTAATCTCGTCCGTGTCCGTCTTCTCCGTTTTCCTGCCTTCTTGCGATATTTCCTTCGTCTTCACGACAGTTCACTTATCGACAGACCCCTATCGTGTAATTCGCGTTACACAAAACTCCTTAAGGCGTGACTTACCTATTGACCCTCAGCACCTGTAACTTTCGTTCATGCGCGAAACGAGAAGAAAAACGTGCGTTTGAACGTCAAATAGATTCACACAATCGTCTCTTTGTTAAAATAGCGCCGAGAAGCAACAGTTTCGCACTTGTTCGGTGTCCGTGATGAAAAGACGCTTCC
>JAZGTI010019179.1:0-11229 GCA_036877585.1 Botia kubotai | reverse complement strand
AAATATAGTTGGAACCATCAGTTTTACATCTATAATTAACTATAAATCATCACAATAAACTCTGTTCATATCTAAAACAGTTACAAATTGCAGCTCTAACATACAACGAGTAGAACTGGCCCTCCTGGTCAAGCCTGGCTTCTCCCAAGGTTTTTTTTTCTCCATCTATATATCATTGGAATTTTGGTTCCTTGCCACTGTCGCCCTGTTGGCTTGCTTGCTGGGAGACTGCTGACGTCTAACTTAGACTAGGGTTTTGTAAATTATAAACGTCCAATATTATATTGGACTGTATATATTTTATGTTTGTATGCTTTTGCATGTTGTTTTGTATGATTTGCATATTGCAAATCCCTTATAGCACTGTCCCATGATGTTGCCTATTATATACCATCCTTATGTAAGCTGGAATGCATGTATTTTGCTCAAAAATTTTGTGGCTTTATCGGTTCAGTCAGCTCCTTGTTCGTAAACATACTATAGGCCTACTATAGTATTAGACTTATCACACACATATTATTTGCAATAATACCATTAACATGTCTGACATTTGTTCTGTGTTTTTTTATTATTATTTGTTTTTTATGTAAAGCTGCTTTGAAGCAATGTAACATTGTAAAAAGCTCTATATAAATAAAATTGAATTGAATTGAATGCTCCTGTCCTGAGATGAGAACAACTACGTTAAAAACAGCAGAACTGCTGCCCTCTTGCTGGACGTTCTCATCATTACACATCTTTGTCATATCTCAGGCTGAATATACATTTCCAGTCAAAATCTTAGGATCACGTTTCTTATGATCTTACAAATCATTTAATCTAATCTGGGAATTACTTTTGTAGACAAAAATATAATTGTGCCAACAATTTCTTTCATTAGAAAACTAAATTTTATTTTAAGATTTTATAAAAAAAATAATTTTTGAAATGGATAATTTTGACCAAATAATGGATAAAAAGCAGCCGATAAGAGCATTGATGGAAATTCTATTCTATTAAGGAATTCTTTGAATTCATTCAACACTGTTTAAAAGGCTTCCCAGGTTGAGATCAGGTTAAGGTTGAGGAACTGGATAATAAAATTCGGTGTATGATTTTGCTAATTCTAAGCAAATGGTGACTACATTAAAGATGCTAAAAAATAACAGTTTAATTATTTTGGATATATCAATTATTTATTATGCAACTGAACTTGCACATGCATTGTGAGATAACAGTATGCTTCCAGCAAATTCAGATATAGGAGCTAAAATTAAACAGCAGCCTTGTTTTTGTTACGGTTAGCATTTGTGACGACAGGGTGACTGAGACCAAGGAGCGAAAACACAGGAATACGAACAAAAGATATTTAATAAAGAAAACATACAAACACCTAACCGTTTAAATTGTAGCAATGTCAACAACAGATGCACAAAAGCGTAGCTCAATGAGTTAATTCAAAGACTTACAGGGAACTAGAAACGACGACAAAATCCAAACAATAACCGACAACGTAAACATCAAAACAGGGAACTTAAATAGAGCGCCTAATCAGAATGAAACAGGTGATGATGATAATTACTAAACAGGAAGTGTATAAAAACATGAAAAACCAGAAACAAACAGAAGACTTCAAAATAAGAGTCCGTGCACATAACAGTTTTCTGTTTACTGAGTGAAGCAAGAAAGCTCTTTAGTCAGAATTATTAACCATTTTTGCTTTAAAAAAGTTAATAGAGCCATAAGTGTCACAATTTTTGAGTGAGTTTTCCATATTCTAAAAAGAACCCCTCTCTCATTGTGCAAATTCACAAAGCAGGGTCCCGATGTCTTAGGCTGTAGATGTTTTCTTTTTTAACAAAAATATTCTTGTTGTCTTGTTAATGTTCTCTGGAGTCCAGTCTTGAGTATTTAAGGTATTTATGGGTGACTCTTCAATTTGGGGTACTTTTAACTAAAATAAATCTAAAGTCTAAAGTATATTTCTTTACTTGACATTTTCCAACTTTACAGCTAAAGTGTTAGCCAAGGATTATACTAAAAGGTGTATTAATCAGTTTACTTTAAGGGACTATATGCAGAGGATATTGTGTATGTAATCAGTGCTTCATGCTCACCCCCAGCAGCCAAGTGTTCATGCTCTCAACATTTCTGTTTGCTCTAATTTCTCTGAGATTGTTTTATTTAGGGCTCCAGGTTAAAGCCCTGTTGTTATGCAGTGATCCCAGTAAAGCTCCTCTCATACACGTAGAAACAGGTCAGGCTATATTTACTGCCCCATATCGATGTAATCAGTGGAGCTTCTTATTACTGAAGAACTGCTATTATGGTCATGACACTTAGTCGTAAAGTTACCTGTCTGTCAGGGTTCTGGCTTCTTGTCAAGTGTGGAGATCGTGTTTTGCCAGGATCCTGACACAGTCTGTGTTCTATGTCAGAGCATGGGGCTAGATTCCGACTCGTCCTGTCTGTTCTTGGTTTCAGTTTCGAGAGTCTGAGACTAGACCTGCGCTCTGGGTGTTCGTTCTATGTGGAGGCACATGGCTTCGGCTTTGTTTACATCTGCCATGTTCTCCCCAGTCCTGCGTCATGACCCCGCCCCTTGTTTCCTCGTTTGTTTATTTTTTCGCACCTGTCTGTCATTGTTCCGTCATATTTATGCCCTCGTGTCTGCTGTCTCGTGCTGTCAAGAACACAGCTGACACCTGTTAGCTTGGCATAAAAGCTGAAGTACAAACCCCATAATCTGGTACAAGAAAAACTAGAAGCCATTGAATATATATCACTTATTTATTATTACTTTAAACCATTAGGAGTAACAGCTTTGTAAGATCATAGGTGTATGTGGCTAATAATGAATAGGGCACTTATGTGTGGGCTAGTATTTTAAGTTTATAAGTAAACTGTGTAGCATTGTTAGGGAAATTAGTTACCAGTTTAGAGGCTGAATTCTTGAAAATAATACATGGTAATACATCGTACAAAGTAAATGTGTGATTTTTGAATCCCTGGCATCAAAAAACTAAATTGCAAAAAAACTGCCCATTTTTAAATAAGCTTTTCAAACACTTATTCTAACAACCGCTGATTTACCAGTTGTTTAGCCTATGTTGCTGCCAGAATGAAACACAATACTTTTAGAATAGGTCTTGCACTATACTCTAAAATAAACTGTGTGTAAATTGTGCGCCATTCTGTGTTTAATCTACGGTACTGCAGCCAGTCTATCCAGAAACATTTGCTTTCCTTTATGCATGAGAAAAGCCAACATCTCCCTTCCATCAAAAACCTACTACCTACTGTTCCGAAGAGGCTTAACCCTGGAGCTTCAAGCTTAACTCGCCTGTCAAGACGAGGGTAGGAACTCAAATGAATTCATTGAACTCACTATCCATATAGACAATTTAATCCATTCCCGAAGATCCACTCTCACACACGTTTCACCGACCGCTGAACCTATGCAATTGGGAGTCACACATCTGACACAAGAGGAACGAACGAGACGAATTCAACATCGCCTTTGCCTCTACTGTGGCGAGCCCGGGCATATGAGAGTCTCCTGTACCATACGGCTGAGGACGGAACGACCAGGGGTGAGTGTAAATTCTGTGATCTCTGAGGGCCCTACGAACATCTCATTGCCAGTCATGTTAATTCTAGCGGACCAGACTCTGAACACCAAAGCTTTGATTGACTCAGGGGCAGAAAGTAACTTTATGTCTGCAGAATTTGTGTCCAGACACCATATATCTTTGTCTCCTTCTCATTGTTCTCTGACAGTGGAGGCGCTAGATGGACAATCGATCGGAGAGGAGGGGCAGACACAATTAACTGAACACATCACACTGCAAGTGGGCAATTTTCATTGAGAGACAGTGCAGTTATTTGTTATCTCCTCTCCTTGGTACCCCATTATTCTAGGCCTGCCCTGGTTACAGAAACACAAGCCCACTATTTCCTGGAAGGAGGGAGAGTTGACACAATGGGGTTCCAGCTGCTTCCTACAATGTTTGAAAGTTTTACCTCCCATTAGAACTAAAAATGCCCTAGAAAGGTCACTGCAGTAACTAATTGGCCCTGTCCCACCACGGTAAAGGAATTACAAAGATTTCTAGGTTTTGCCAACTTTTATAGATGTTTCATTCGCCCCTTTAGTTCCATTGCAGCCCTGCTGACTGCTTTAATGAAACAAAGGTCTCACAGATTGAGATGGTCCCCCCAATCTGAAAATGCATTTTGTGAACTAAAGAACAGATTCACTACCGCTCCTATCCTTAAACACCCAGATCCTAGTCTCCCATTCGTTGTTGAGGTCGATGCATCCAACACAGGGGTTGGTGCCGTCCTGTCCCAACGGCACGACTCCCCTCCCAAATTGTTTCCTTGCACATTCTTTTCTCGTTAATTATCATCAGCCAAGGGAAACTATGATGTGGGTAACCGAGAGCTTTTAGCTATGAAGTTGGCATTGGAGGAGTGGGGGCATTGAATCTACGCCAGGCGAGATGGACATTGTTCTTCACATGTTTTGACTTTTCTGTTACCTATAGACCTGGAACCAAGAACGTTAAAGCAGACTCTTTATCTAGACAAACTGAGGACAAACATTCTTTCTGACAATCCTTGCAGCACCGGTACGTTGGGACACTAATACATAAATAGACATAATTAATAGACAACACCCTCCTCCCCCAACATGCCCCAATAACATCACGTTCGTCCCTGAGACCCTACGCAATCGTTTGATCAGCATGATTCATGACTCTCCCAGCTCAGGTCATCCCGGTATCACAGCGTCCATGGAACTCATTAAGAATCGTTATTGGTGGCCTACACTGTCAGCAGATATCATTAAGTACATCGCACAATGCAAAACATCAGACGTCTAAGAACCCCAGACAACTACTTCTACAACCCTTACCCACCCCACAACACCCTTGGTCTCACATCGCCATCGATTTTATTACGGATCTACCCAACTCTCAAGGCAATACTACTATTTTAACAATAATAGATCGATTCTCCAAGGCTTGTAGACTGCTTCCCTTACCCAAACTCCCCACTGCTTTTGAAACAGCTGAACTATTATGTAACAATGTCTTTAGATTCTATGGACTTCCTGAGGATATTGTGTCGGACAGAGGACCTCAATTCACATCCAGAGTCTTGTCTGCCTTCTTTAAGAGTCTGAGGATTAATATTAGTCTGATGTCTGGGTATCACCCCCAATCCAATGGCCAAACCGAGTGACTAAATCAGGAAGTATCTAGATTTTTGAGATCTTACTGCCAAGAACAGCAGGAGGAATGGAGCAGATACCTAATGTGTGCTGAGTATGCACAGAACTCTTTAGTTAAACCTTCCACCGGAATAACTCCATTCAAGTGTGTCTTAGGCTTTCAGCCACCTCTATTCTCCTGGTCAGGCGAACCCACCGAACTTCCTGCTGTAACGGAATGGCTACGTAGAAGTGAGGAGGTATGGAATCGAGCTCATACTCATCTTCTACATGCTGTAAGAAGACAAACAGCTACAGCCAATACACACCACAGAGCTGGCCCCAGATACACTCCAGGCCAGTGGGTATGGCTCTCAACCAGAGACCTACGCCTAAGACTTCCGTGTAAAAAACTATTACAACAACATTATTAAACAAATTACTCCCATTTCTTTTAGACTCGAGTTGCCTTCTAATTACCGTATTTCTCCAACCTTTCATGTATCCCTCCTAAAACCCGCTGGTGGTCTGGCGGGGGGGACTGAGGAAGCACCCAGGAGAAGGACACCCCCTAATAGTGGTTGACAGCGAGGATGCCTACAGGGTCCAGGAACTGCTGGACTCCAGGCACCGGGGTGGTACGGGGTGGGACTGGGAGGGGTACGGACCTGAGGAGAGATCATGGGTTAACGCAGGTGATATCCTGGACCCCACACTCACGGAGGAGTCTCATCGGAATCAATCCAGGTAAACCGTGGAAAACCCCGTCGCCGATAGGCTCCTTGCGTCAGGAGCTGCTCACCGGGGGGTTGGCTCTGTTACGGTGGAGGCTCCAGCTTCCTCTCCGCCGAGCCACCGGAGGGAGCCGTCACCGGAGTACTGACCGGAATCATCAAGGACTCAATTTCCCAGAATGCCTCACTCGAACTGATTACTTCCTGTTTGGTCACCTGAAGCACATTTACACTTCCCATAAAACCGGACTCTTTTCCTTTGCTCATTGCGAAGTCTTGTTTTGCTCCTGCAACAATTCTAAGCATTATTTCTTGTATTTTTCTAGTTGGTGTTTTTCATGTGTATGACCTGAATTGTTTATTGAATTACGATTGTTTGCCGCCTGCCTTTATACCTGGATTTTTTCTACTGTTTATTGGATTGTTTGCTGCCTGTCTCAACCCACGCCTGTCTCTCGATTACTCTCTTGATTTGTCCTTGTCATTCCTGTTTGCCGTTGTTAACCCTGCCTGCCTGTTGTGAAATAAATCCACTGCATATGGATCCTAATCAGTCTGATGCTTCGTTACAGATAGTGCTAGTGCACCACAGTTACTTTGTGTTTAAACTTTAAGGCCTCACTGTATCTTCAAATCAAACAGTACTGCATTCTCCCTTCCACATTATACACATTATATAATGACATGAAATCTGTGCTTTTTATAGAAATGGAACTCCAGTCATTAATGAAAGTGAAGGTTCTGCTTTACATATTGCTTTTTCACTTTTAAAGTCTTGAATTACTCAGATTTTCTTTCAAAATCACCACAAAAAAGTATTTTTCTAATATCTAGACACTACTCAAAGTCTGAACTCAATTTCAGCTATTTGAACAATGTAGCCTTTGCAGAAAAGCTTTGGAAGGAAACAAAATTACAGGATATAATATTTTGTGTGCATTAGGGCTTTTCCAGTCCTCTCCCTCTTTGTTCTCTCTCCCTTCCTGTAAATTCCACAGTGGACAAAGGGCTATTTTTAGATGTCAGCTCCCCTGCTGGTCTTCAATGGCCTTGACTCAAGGAAAGATTTTTTTAACAACATTTTAATCCATCTTTTTATGTTTTCCCCACCACACAAGTGTGGTGAATGCTTTCAGGTATGATTTACTCTCTCATCACTGTTTCTATTTCAGGCTTGCTCGGGGCACAGTAAACAAAGGTCTACACTTAAAGACGCGTAAAGACACAAGGCTGACATTGTGCATCTCCCAGGTGCTGTAGGAAAACATAATGGAATTCTCTATTCTGTTTGGCAACTGGGTGGTTTTTTACACTGTTTACAACTGTTGGCAAAATAAAGCCTAATGATAATTGATAATTGCTGAAATGTTTCTACACCTTGATTGGAGTCCACCTGTGGTAAATTAAATTGGTTGGCCATGATTTGGAAAGGCATACACCTCTCTACGAAAGGCCTCACAGTTGATCAGAGCAAAAACCAAGCCATAAGGTTAAAGTAGCTACCTGCAGAGCTCAGAGACAGGATTGTTGCAAGCCACAAATTAGTAAGAGAGGTCACCAGGAACCAAATGGTCACTCCAGAGTTCATGTGTGGAGATAGGTTCCAGAAGGAAAATGTTATGTCTGAAGAAAACCAGGCACCGCTCATCATCTGCCCAATATCATTGCAACGATGAAGCATGGTGGTGGCAGCATCATGCTGTTGGGGTGTTTTTCAGCCACAGGGACTGGGAGACTGGTTGAGGGAAAGCTGAATGGAGCAAAATACAGAGATATCCTCATTAAAAACCTGTTCCACAGTGCTCAGGACCTCAGACTGGGTGGAAGGTTTCACTTCGAACATGACAATGACCCCATGCACACAGCCAAGACAACACAGGAGTGGCTTAGGGACAATTCTGTGAATGTCCTATTGAACATCTCTGGAGAGATTTGAAAATGGCTGTTCACCGACAGTCCCCATCCACTCTGACTGATCTTGAGATTTGCAAAGAAGAACAGTAGAACATCCCCCAATCCAGGTGTGCAAAGCTTGTTGTGTCATACCCAAAAAGGCTTTATAATAGAGGCTATAATTGCTGCCAAAGGGTCTGAATACTTATGTAAATGTGATATTTAATTTTTTTACAAAAGTAATTATACATAAAATTGTTTTCCTTTTGTCATTTTGGGATACTGAATGTATTCACTTTAAATGATTGTAGTATCAGGCTGCAACATCATAAAACTAAAAAAAGTGAAGGGGATCTGAATACTCTTTAAATACACTGTATGTTTGGAGGACTGTTGTAACATGTTATGACATCAGCAAGTCTGCTAAAGCTAAAACGTACACTGCAAACGTTTATTGTTCAACAACTTCTGAATTTTGAACTCAATATAAATACAATTAATAAATTACCAGTTTAAAATAGAGGACATATTCCGGACTGGTTAAATTGGTTAACCCAATACATCAATAAGAACTGTTGTATATTCCCTTTTTAAATAATTACAATAACAATAAAATGACAGTTTCAACATTGTAAGTAATGGTATTTAAATTGCATTGTTTACAAAAAGTTAATGTCCAACATTTAACAGATTATCTGACTGGCAGTATAGTCCACTTAAACATATTCCAGTCCCTCAGCTCACTCTTAGTACTCTTGTCTTATATGTGCAGGTGAGCATTCACATGATTAAATTTCCTGTACAGTCTCTCTTCCCAGCAGACCGAGAGACTTGTTGTTCCCTGGCAGCAGTTAGAATGTAGTCCTGAGTCATTCATCCTGCTTTGTAGCTCATCATAAAATGCCTCTCCAGCTGGACACAAAATCCACACCTCCAATTATCAGGTATACAGAAATAACTTTCATCTATTACATTTTTTTAAAACCCCTTATGTCTCATTCTCAGTTACAGCATTAAGGTTCGTCCAGAGCATAACACAAATCTAGTGCAATAGCTTCTTAAAAGCTGTATAACAGTTTGTCTGGTTTTGTTCATCTTTCGGGCAGATTGATTACTGGCACCCACTGGTCCAGACACCGGCTGTCTCTACAGAATCTATTCAATTTATTAAGGGCAGGGAACTTCCATGTAGACAACTGTGGATTCTGTAAAAGAGTGTAAAAATATCATTAAATGTACCTTTATAATTGTAAAACTGTATGCATTACAGAGATCTTTAATAATTCATAAGTCTGAAAGTGAGTGGTTTTATCAGCTGCTAGCTAACTGACAAGTATTATTTTAAAAGGGCCTCTTTTTAATTTGTTAAAGATGGTCACTTTACAGACCTTTCAGGAAACACTGTTTTTAGAAATGCTCCACTGTTGAACAGAAAGTTCTGTGAATACTAAAGGCAGCCACAAAAGTTCAGCACTGGTATTGAATCACTGAAAAGCTGCCAATTTACTGAAGCCCCAGTCCGTCTGGAATTCCACATCACAGACACTGTGATGGCTCATTAAACCCTAAACAACTTCAGCAGAGCCGCCTTCAAAGAATTCAACTAAACCTTCCATGAAACCGTTAATCTAAACTATTGTTGTGCAAAGTTGGCAGTTACTATAATTATGCATAATGATTTCTGCATCCACTTTTCAGTGACTGATCTTTGCAATAAATGCTGGAGGCTGTTTCAAGTTCTCCAACAGTTAACACTAATATAACTGCTGCAAGGATAATAAAATAACACGTACTGTGATTAATACACAGTGAAGATCCATCGACTCTCCTCCGGGTTTCACCCCTTCAAGAATCTCTGCCAGACGTCTTATATTGTTCACTCGCAAGACATTGATGTCATTCTCACAACAGAATGCTTGTATTAAGGTGAAATGAATCTGCAGAGCGACATCCTTCACATCTTCCTCATCCGTGGCCAGCAGACACAAGACCACATTGTCTGGGTCCCTAACAAAGGACATTTAAAAAATTTGCAAAAATTAAAAACACACAGTGATCAATATGTGTCTCTTTGGTAAACTCACTAAGTATAGGCGATAAATTCACTTACACGTTGAGAGACTTTGCTGTCTCATAAACGCCCACAGTGATGCAGCCCTGAGGTAATGCTGCAGTTAGGACCTCTTCCAGTGCCTTTGCCATCGAGTCCATTCTGAGAGATGATTGATAAACTCATAACTTTGCTCACTTTATACAAGTATCAACTGAACTGTTCAGTGTTGAAAAGTGGATGAACGCGATGTGCAGAATAGTGAAAAGGTAACGAATGCGGACATGAGAATTTTCGATTCGTTAATAACTTCATGAATCAAAGCATTGTACAGTAATCCAGGAGACAAATGGGCAATAACAGACGTACTAGGTACCTTAACAACGAAGAAAGATTATTATAGGTACCGATAGCACAATCTGCACGAGCTCAATTTTTTTAAATCTTTATTATCTCTCTGCACAAACCTAAAAAACAATGACAGCAACTGAAACAAAATTTCCCCATGGGGATGGAAAAGCTACTAACAGTACTACTACTAGAACATGCGCGTAATTCAAACATGCAGCATAAGTAACATCAGAATGTAAAGTAACACCTTTCCGTGGCATTATCTCCACAAGACTCTTCAAAAGTCATATTGCACATAAGACACGGATATCCAAAAATCCTTAAAGAACGTTGGAGCTGTTCCTCACTGGCATATGACTCTTTACGTGCTGACTGCTGAGTGAATTTAAGCCTAGGTCTGTAAACTGCAGAGTACTTACTACCGTCTCATTTACATACCATCCCTGATTGGTCAACGCATATAATTGTCACAATATTAAAAACTGCATTTATACATATAACTATATATATATATATATATTGTATTGTATGATATATATTGATTGCATTGACAATAACAGAAATATAGCTGCAAGCAACAATTTTCGGAGTTCAAGCATTTTAAGACCTTTGAGTGCATGTGCAAAAAGATATTATGTATACGTAGCAGTGATTTCATAGTCCATATGGAAATGTATAAAATGTCATTTAAATTATCATATACGTTTAAAAGTATTCCTGTAAAAGTATTTCCACAATAAGGTCACAGCTGGAACAACATGTATAGTTTGTAAATCACAAAAGTCAAAGGCCTAATTTAAATGCCAATATTGCCACTTTAAATAAAAGTTTAATTATGTACTCCTCCGCAATAATTATGTATTCCTCCGCAATATATAGAGAGAACTGTGTGTGACACCAATGAACATGAGTACCGTATAGAGTATAAAGTTTTGCTGATTACTTACAAAGCTCTACACGGCTTAGCCCCTACATACTTAACTGAGCTCCTGTCACGCTACAAC
>JAZGTI010019178.1:0-11230 GCA_036877585.1 Botia kubotai | reverse complement strand
TCAACACACTTTCACAACACATTCACAAACGCAGCGAATGAGCTTTAAAATCAAACATATGAAATAAGATGAAAATACAGGAATGAGGATGCAATAACATGTCACATGACACTCACATCAGATGCAGAGAGTGATTTCTGTGAGGGGTTACTGATGTAAAGTGTGACATCATCAGTCATTCATTATCTGTTGAACACATTACTGTTAAACATCATTCATTGAATCAACGGAGGAGGTAACATTTATTAACAAGAGATAACAAGTCATGACCCAAGTGGACAGAGTATCCACGCGCTGAGGACGCGCTCCACGCGCTGGCGACATGCTCCACACGCTGGAGACGCGCTCCACGTGCGAGAGCACATAAAACATAATCCAATCGGCTTTGCCTTTTGCAGCAAATAACAGAGCAATCAGTCTTGTGCAGTCACAGAGGGAGAAAATGCAAGTGCTGCAGTAATGAAAGATTAATGATGAACAAATGAAAGTTTCTCCGCACTGTTTTTTGTGTTTTTAGTGTTTGTCTCTTTCTTTTGGGGACACACACATAACTGAATGCTTAAAAGTTAAAAAAAGATAATTGAACATCGTAACTTTCCTGTTGACGTCAGAGATATCTGCATGTTTTGACACTCTGTGGTTCTTTTATTTTTTTTAATTTTACACTGAGTAAAAGGTGAGTGAAAATAATGACATGCGCACTTAGCCAGACTGTGTTTAAACCTTAGAGAACCCAAGTGATTGCCAGAGTGAAAACACAGCATTCAGTGAATCACTGTATTCAGTTATTTTCATACTCTCTCGGCTGCAGTATTGAGGCTTGTAACATCTTGTCACATCCTGACAACCGTTTCCTTATGACAGAACAGGAAGTGACACGATTAAACAGCATATCCAGCAAAGACAAGTGACATCAGTGACATCACATCAGCACATGTTGCAGCATCTGTAATGAAGACTGACTCGTGATGACAGAAGATAAATCAGTGTCTTTCTCTGTGTGTAGTGAAGCAGATACACTTGCCAGATACTCTGACTCAACAATATGTTGTTGGGTTTGAGATCCAACTGGTGTGTCACACTAAGAATACAGAAGACATAAATATATGAATCCCAAGTGACTCACGGTTTCACAAGAATAATACAGATGCATGACAAAGCGTCACAGAACATAATATTATGAAATATTGGTGGTTTGTATATTGATTTGTTAAAATACTATCTGCAACATTTTAAATGGGGATAAAGAGGAAGATGACAAACTTGATTTTTGCCCCCAGAATGATGTAGCAATGATATTTACTAGCACTAACCCATGCTAACTAATCTAACCTTCAGCCCTGTTTTAACAGGTCATCCCTTTGTATTACGCTTACCAAAAAAGTGTAAAATAAATAAAAAATAAAATAGCAATTAAGTGTAAGGCAGTAAAAAAGAGGTGTTAAATATGCATGACCTTACTAGACATCATTAGCATAAAACGATTAGTTCTATGACTGTGTGACTCCCACTGTATCACAGCCTGTGTGATTTAATCTCCATTTAATCCATTAGAAACTGATTAGATGGTCAAAGACGTTTCATAACAGATTGAACACGAGCTGAATGTGGGTTACAGTGGATTGCAGAGGATTATTTTCCACCTGTCAGAACTGGCATCCGCTTACTGGTTTTCTGTACCAGGATGTGGAGGCTGAAGGACAGTTCCACACTCCACAGCATCTCCATGTGTCCCAACGCTGTCAGTACCCTCCAAGAACATGTCAGCCAACCAGATATCGGGAAAGCCAAACACGCAATGTGAGCGTCAGGCAGAGAGACTCCTCTGTGATGCTTTAGATTTCTGTTGTTGCTCACAGAGTTTACTGCTGTCAAGTGTGATTTCAGGAAACGTACTGCCATGAAATTTAGACGATCATTGTGTAGCAAGATTCTTATCATGATACTTGTAAACACGAGCACCACAACAGAAAGGAAATACTCTGACTTGACTTGAGCAGAACGAGTGGAAATACTTCCTCACAAACCTCCATAATAATGTTCATGGGAGGAAGAAGAGAAAGCATGAAAGCAAGACTCACAACCACTTTAAGACAGATGTAACGGAGGCAGCTGTGTTGCCTAGCAACCATCAGAAAGCAGAAGAGCACAGTTTCCTTCAGTGGAGTGTTGGGTTAGGAGGCAGCAAGCAGTCTCTCTTACCTGGGAACACAGGCCTGAGACTCTGACTCAGGGGCGTCTGGAGCGGGACAGCAGAACTGGTGCAGAACCGTCTGGTTCCTGTGAGAAACAATGAGAGAGAGCAATGATCACCATGAGCAAATACTCAACATAGTGGATCTGCGCCATCTTGTTTCTCATGTTTCGCATGATTACCAGATATTTTCTTGATTTAAAACAAGTGAAGTCATTTCTGTGGCACCAGCATCACCAAAATTACAGCAACAACAGCAGAAACGGCTGCTGAGTTGAATGCCAGCAGGGATTATCTCTCAAAAGGCTCGACAGGAAGATAAAAACAGTGGATAGACAACAAAAAGAGCATACGCTTGTAGAAAGAGAGAGAGAGAGAGAAGAGAGAGAGAGAAGAGAGAGAGAGAGAGAGAGAGGGAGGCGTGTTACCCATAATGTCCTCATCAAAATACTTTTCTGCTCACATACCAGAAAAACCCTCCAGCAAAGGACAATCAGCCATTTCAACTCAATGGCATCATCACACCTCACTTCCATAACACAAACATCTATCACTCAGATTGTGCACTGTTTTCATCTCCACCATAAATGACATGACCATAAACACCACCTGAACCAAAGCCTCTGTCTCATCTCTGTCTCATCTCCATGGTGCTGGACCTCCACTCCATCAGAGCAGATATGAAGAAGATCTGGCAGAGATGAAGCAGTATTACAGAAGATGTCATGTGGATAAGATCATAGATGTTCTGCTGTTGCAGAGTTTGGACATGTAGGGGCAGAAATCTCATTTGCTGAGACAGATTATCTCTCTCGTCCAACTTCTGGTATGAACACCATCCCGCCCAGCTGCAGTTATCACAGCTAGTCACCGACAGCTCTCACATTCACAAATGTACAAACAAACACACGCACACAGATTCAGATGAATGTGCAAAGTTTGATCAGGTTCAGAGCTCTCAGATGCTCCTCCGCCCACAACACAAGCCAAACAGCACAGATGAGACGTCTATACTTCAGTTCAGAACAGAGTTTAAGGAGCAAACTGAAAAATCATGACTGATGATTTCAGCTTTTAGCTTGACCCATAAAAACCGTCTTTTGTTGGTCCTGGAATTACATTTCAGGAAACTGTCCAAAAACAACCTCAATAAGCAGTTTATACAAACAGGTTATTATGACCTCTAGATGCCATACAAATAATGTTGTGTCGCATATGTCATCATGAAATGACTTGATTGTCGTTACCAATCAGATGTGGGTTTGTTTTACTGCAAGGTCTGGACTTTTTACCCGGTCCCTTACCCACCATTTTCTACATTGCTAAATGTATATTTACATTCATGCATTTGTCAGACCAATCAAAAGCTCTCTAAAATCAGAAGTGTCCCACCGCCAACATCATAAACATCCCCCTCCCAAAGTTACTGTTGACGAAGAGGACAGAATTATCCATCTGTGGGTCATAAATGTGTCTTTGGTTGATCCAACACTTATGTATTTAGGTTCCCAACTATACGCTGGTTAAGAATAAAATGGTTTGTATTTATTCACTTTGAAGATGTACAGTATTTGTGCTAGTGTAACTGTTTTTTCTTGCACCCGTTCTGAGCAGGGCTCGAACCAGTATTCAGTCCAGTATGGGAGTCAGGTGCGTCTGTCACCAGAGCACTTCTTGAGTTCCAGAGTTTGAACAGCTTTCACACACTATCTGCCTCAGTTACACCGGCTCACGGCTTTGTGACAGGAAACACAATCTCTCCCTAACTTCCTGTTTCAGTGGAAATTATGGCAATACATCTTGTGTCTTTAAAATACTTCACACAGATCTGCACAGTCTAATAGGCTAAAATCCGATTGGTTGACAGCATTGTGTGACACGAGCAACAAAAATGCTTATCCAAAACCATGTTCTTCTTACATAAAAATCACAGTAAGCTCTAAATATTACAAATATCACATTCACAAACACCACAAGCACACACAGACCAATCACATGCAATACGCACACAAAATGACGTTGCAGCTGCGGATGCGTGGGTGTTCTGTTGGTGCTGCTGATTCTGCATGCAGGAAGTGCGCAGCTCATTACATTTGTGTGTTGTGTGCTTTTATCAGGCAGTGAGGCTGCAGAATTTGGGGCGATTACGAGTGTTCAGCCTTTTCTGGTAACATCATGTAGGCGGGAGAGGATGTACAAGTAAAGAAAGATGAGGTTAAACAAACCTAACATTAACAGTAAACAAACACCCAACAATGCTGTTAGTACAGTAACACACAAAAAACTATTAAAATCAAAGACATGCACCAATGTGTCTAAATCATGATTCATCACCACACTGATGATGTAGCTCTGGGAAGAGTTCTGTGAGGTCATGGCGCTGAGGGCGATTAGCGCTGCACAGCTGCATTGCAGCATGTTCATGCAAACCGCGCTGCAGCGCCTCCGGATGCAGAAATCACCAGATGCGTGTTGTCAGGAAGAGCTTTGCTGCAAACTAATTTTCACTTCAAAACGGTGAACCTCACAGAATCTCAAACACATCCTGCTCAAATTTTACCCTGAAACAACAAAGAAACATTGCTTTTAAAAAAGCCTGTTTTAAGACCATTATTATTTGGTGCATTGTGACAATATTTTTATGTCGACTCAAAGACCACAAACTGTTCAGCGTTTTGTTTTTCAAAAACACACTTATTGTCCTTGTGGCACAACAAAAGTAGAATCTAAGAGAACACATTGTTTTAACAAAACAAAGTAAAATGCCTCTGTGGGCTGACTGAACTGTTCCATCACCCACAGTGATGTTGACCAGGAACTCATCCTCCGTCCTGAAATCACGTGCTTTGTTCAGCTCAACAGAAAGGCCACATGCCCCTCAGATTTTTAAACATTTTGTAAATAAGAGTTATGCCTGTCATAACCATCATAACATATCGATGTGCCTGTCATAACCATCATAACATATCAATGTGCCTGTCATAACCATCATAACATATCAATGTGCCTGTCATAACCATCATAACATATCAATGTGCCTGTCATAACCAGATCAATGTGCCTGTCATAACTAACAATGTGCCTGTCATCCACAGTGAGAAAAACCTGCAGGAAACCTGCCGCTTACAGAGCCAGTGTGTAACGATGTTTGAGGTATTAAGACACAAGAGCCTGTGTTACTCTGACGTCACAGTAATTTCAGCACAGTAACCTCATTAATCATGTTGAAAGCAGCAGCCTGGCCTTCAACAGATCACCCCCCCCACACACACACACACACACACACACATGCACACATAATGTAATAACAAACTGAGGGTATAAAAGTCATCAAATCAACTTTACAAAATATACATTTACATCTCACTTTTTCAGCTATCATGTCCAGGTCTGTTAAGTTCTAAACTGTAAGTGTCAAACACAAATGTGGTTCATATTTCATATCCCCCAAATCAACAAAAACAGAAGTCATTTCTTATATTATATAAGGCGTTTCCCCCCCAAACAATGTTTGAGATTAATTGTGATTCATTGTGATTTATTAACTATCATGTGATATAATCAAACGACAGTCCTATTTAAAACATTCATATCAGGTCCTAAAGCAGGTTTCATTACTCCTGTCATGAGCTGGCTGTGAAATACTGCGTCCAATTTCTGTCCGATGTATTTCTCATGTCATCCGTTCCATAACAGACAATAAAAGTTCCTTCAACAATGTCGCTGTAAATGACCGATATATAAATGGCACATTAATGAGATCTCAGTAAAATGTGTTTTAGCCACAGAAGTTCAGAACAGTTCCTGACGACTGAAAGATTACATACTGTGTCTAACCCTTTTTAAGATGAAATATTTAGGACACGCTGCTTAACAACATATTCCTCTTAGCATTGAAATGATTCTCTGGTTTGGATGCCAGATACAACAGATGGTGCGCAAACCCGAGTGTGTGTGAATCATGTCCCGTGACAGCAGCTGAGAAATACATCAGACAGCTCTGCAGAAAATATTCACCTACATATTTAGACTGTAGGCCTCAAAACGGGTTTTCATCATTTAACATATGCATGTTCAGATCAAATATTTGCATGATTTACACTGTAAATGCCTTTATTACACAATGTTTTCATCAATGGCCAAGTACACTAGTGCATCATATAGCCATCAGAGGCATGAACACAGTAACACAAGCCATCCGAGCTTGAATTCACTTCCTGAACTGCATTCAGTGTGCACAGAATGGGTTTGAGCGCTTGAGAAGTAACAACTGTATTTAGCTTCAGTGTGTGTACGGCCAATAAGAAGTCAGTTAGAAACAGAAACCGTTTCAAACACTCTGTTTCACACTGGCTGCTGTATTCAAAGGTTTTGGCCAAGAGATGTAAAAAACATATGGACCAATACGCTTTTTTGGACATGTATTCAGAAGCATCACATCTGGCCTTCAGCGCCAGAGAACATTTCTGCCAGACTCACAACAAACTCCCCTTGAGCAACATCAGGCGGCCATATTGGTAATTATTTCCATCAGTGTAACTGTAAAATTAAAACAAACAATAAAAAGAAATGTGCATGTATGATAGGAAACACAGATGGGGAAAGGCACGTCTCTAGAAACCTTCCATCCAGACAACATTCTGCCGGTTTATTTCATTCTTCCCTGTTGTAAACCTTCCAGTATGATTTATGGCTGTGATTAATCTTAGCCTGCACATGAATTCCACAGCGCGCAGGTTCCTCTGACCTGTGACCCCTTCAGCTCTTCCAGCTGTGGGGATTCACTGCCATCAGCTGTTTGCAAATTTGCCTTTTTAAGAGGACAGTGCAGCTGTGTTCATGCATACAGAACATATACAGTATTCTGCATACTGTCATCATATATACACTACAAAGACTATACTACAGAAATGGAGAAGTATGCTAGTATGCTATTCCAAGCACACAAAACTTCTATAATGGTAGAACAGCTGTATGTTTTAGCCATTATATTATATAAATAACAGCATAAACAGTTTAATGGCACAGACAATTCAACATAAGTGCTGAAGTTTAGTGTGTACATCGAGACATACTTGTGCAGAGTGTATTTTGTCTGTCTGTTTGAATTTTGTCAAAAATATGTAAAGGTATATCAGGAGCTATAAATAAACAGTAAATAAAACAGGAGGATACACTAATAATACCCTATAATACACGAGGATACAGATCTTAAATGTAATTTATCTGATTGATTTTAATAGCTATCTGCTGCACTTTACTACCAGAGTTTATCATAATCACTAAACTGTAACACATAAAGACAATCGTCTTACTGTCTCAGTTTGAGACTATAAGCCTCTGTGACTCCAAAATATCACAGCAGGATAAAAGCCGGAAATTATTTGTTCAGCAGATTTCATGAAAAGCCCTAAAATAACCGTTTGATATGAAAGAGGATTTGCAGAGGCAATCAGCTTGAGTTTCCGTGTGCTGGCTCAGTGTGTTGATGGTATGACAACATCTATACAGTTGACTGGTGTCCGGTCTGTACTTCATTAATATTCATTAAACTGCAGAGCGGGCTTTATGCATGCAAATTCTCATCCACACTGCACATTACAACAGTAGTAAGTTGATTTACATGCAAAATATAATGAAAACAATCAGTTCTTATAGGTCCAGTTTGTTGTGTGTTGGATTCCATTGAAAGTACAATATAAATTCTGTACAAATTTCAGTAATAATCTTGTGAATCTTAATAAGAATCTTAATAACATGCTTCACAAATGTGTAAATCAGTAGATGAATAATTGTAAGCACATTAATAATACACTAAAATATTTCCTGTATGTGAGTATACACTAAATTATCATAAATAATGAATAATATTATAATGCATTAACAGGTGCAGTAGTGAAAGGTTTCATTTATTTAAACCCAATAGATTAAATAAATTACAATGTATTATAAGCTAGAATATATGTCCTTATAATGCGTTATATATACAGATATATACAGAAAACTGTTAAAATATCAAAGTGTAAGCGATCTTTGATTAGATTGTCACATGATCGCATGAAGCAGAGTGTGTGATGCTGTGTGTGCTTTGTGTGTTTCTCAAAATGATTATCACTCACTCGTGTTTCCTCGCGAGCCCCACAGACCGGCACAGTGTCGAAGGTGTCTGCGGAACCAAAGACTTGCAGGACGGGCTTCTCTTCTCGTCCTCCGCTGACTCCGGGCTGGACCGGTTCGGTTTGAGAGGCGGTGGAGATGTCGGAACTAGCTGCAGATGTTGGGAGGGGTGTATGGGTGCTGCTGGAGGATGCTGCGCCTGTTTGCACAGATGCGGCTGCGGCGGCTGGTGTTGGAGTTGGTCGCGAGTCGTTGGATGCTGGTGCGGGTGTGCGGCCGGCTGAGGGCTGCTGGTTCGCGGGGTTGGGTGATGATGATGCGGATGATGGTGCTGGTATTGATGAGGATCTCTCAGCTGTCGATTCTCACCGATGAGATTCTCAACTTTCCTTTCGAGCTCGTCTATCCGCTGCCGCTGGGTTTGGATCAGACTCTGCTGGTTTTGCACGATGGTGGTCAGCTCTTTGAGATAAAGCACAGCTTTCATGGGGTTATCCAGCAAGCTCTCCATTACTGTTCCCTCAAAGCTTCAAGCCTGGCGTGTCAGGTTGGAGCTGAAGTCTTGTGGATCCGAGGCAATGTGCTGTGGCGTGCTGGTGCTATGAGGATGCGAGTGATGGTCCTGATGCGGGAGAGATTGGGGGAGGAGCTGTGGAAGATGATGTCAGCACTGTAGCCAATCACAGAGCAGCGCGTTTGTATTCCGTACACAATTTCCAACAGTAATTTAATTTAGTGCACTAATTAATTTTTAATTAATTACACATTTAAAAGTTTTTTGCTTGATAATTCCTGCTGTTTATGTATGTAAAGTAATTCATAATGTAGGCTATTAACTAACATGTTTGTTTTCATGTACCACCTTAAAGACTCAATTTTATAAGAAAAGTATTATAGCTTATTTCCTACACAGTGTTGCATTTAGTTAAAAAGGGGAAAGTGTAAATAACTTTAAAATAAATCTTACTGTCAGAGCTTGAGTCACTGACTCCAGCAGCTGCTGTTTTATTATGAGGTACAGCATTATAAATCAGCTTATTAACTGTGTGACTAAAGAATCAAACTTTATATTATTGTTACTGTAACTTGTGTCTTCATATGGAAGATATAATGAGTCTATAGATGATGGGACTATCATATCACGTCTGTTCTCAGCAAGCCACTCACTCATTTTTCATTCTATTGTATAATGGTGTATAATGGTGTATAATGGTTTGGGGTAAGTCTTATGTAGTGTTTGTTCAGGTCCATAACCACCAGCACAGTACAACCGACAGTTATATATCAAAACACAGAAATATGTAGAGTTCATCATTTTTCTGGCCTTTTACTGTGACAGATAAAACACAGAATATTGTCACAGAAAACATTATTTACACAGTTCATCTGTCAATATATACACTGTAATACAATACACAATATGTCATAACGGACCTGTTATAGGACAGATCCTCAGATCAGCAGTCACACAGTACAAACATATGAACACAACTACTATACGTGACCAATCACGATTGAGTATTCCAAAGACTCATGTACTATAATGACTTTCATTATCTTGCTATCTATATTTGAATGTGTGTGTATTTACAGCCCTCATGTTCTCTTTGTTTAGTCTTGTTATAGGTAATCTGATCTCGGTGAGTGCTTTTATTTAATCACTGTTTGTTTTATTTGACTAGATTGTACCGGGTTCAACAGATGGATTCAAGTGTTCTAATGGCTATTACGTTGCATTCAGTCTGGATGTGTAGGTTCAAACGATTCAAACGCAATTTAAAAGAGTCTCATACAGATAAGCAGATTGATCTTGGGGAAAATAGTTTCTTAGACGTGTAAATACTGAGCAGTAATGAGGCCACTTCGCCCCTAGATGGCGCCAGTAATAAACCCAACAGCAGAGTCCTTTACAATCCCTAACAGTCATCAAAGCCGTTGACTGTCTAATTTAACTTTCTTAACAGAATCTATTAACTGGCTTCATTTCATACATCCCATCGTTGTGAAAAATACCCAATCACAACACAGAGAAATTTCACTAGAATGTTTTGTTGGTTAAACATAAATAATTATGTGTTCTAATTATTATACATTTCTCCCAGAAATAAATCAGCTGTCAGTATTTATTCATCTCTATGTTGATCTAAAATCTCATGGAAATTAAAGTTGAGAAAGAAATGGTTCTTTGACTGAACGGTTCTTTGACTGAACGGTTCTTTGGGAGATCAAGAACGGTTCTTCTGTGGGCACTGCTGTGACCTGATGAACGTTTATGGTCTGGGTCAGTTCTGGTTCCAGTAGACACATCATCTGCATGGATTCAGACATGAGCACTAAATAAATCCTCTAAATGGTTCAAGAGAGGTCGAGAGAAACATTACACAGCTAATGAATTACACAGACACACATTACATATATAAAATGATTTTATATTGTTTTTTATTGTATTTTAAATATATTCCGCCAAGTGGAAAACAATCAGCGTAGCAGTTGTGCTGAGAAGTCCTTTCCCTTTACCACAAGTTTTCAAGCATATGAAGTGCCCCAAAACACGCTGAAACAAATGATCTATAGAAAAACAAAGACTCCTAATGAGGCAAGTCCTGGTGTTTGTAAAATCAGAGCAGTTCTGCAGGACCATCCTGATCGACTGCCACAGGACTTGAGCGGTCACATCTGCCAGTAAAAAATCTTATCAAATCTACATCTAGTGATGGACAAACTACACAAAGAATTTAGCAAGGCTGAAATGAAATAATATTAGCTACATCCTTCATTAATGTGCCCTTTTATATGATGTACTATAAACATTTACATACATACAGACTTACAAATGAGGACAAGGAAGCAACTTCAAATACAATAAGAGGCAACAGTGAATAAGTGCTATAGACAGGTCTCAGATATTTCAACACAGTA
>JAZGTI010019175.1:0-11231 GCA_036877585.1 Botia kubotai | reverse complement strand
CCCAAGTGACTCATGCGTTCCTACTGAAACATTAGTCTAATGATCTCTCACTGTGTCTCTTCTCCTGTAGGTGTGTCATCACCCAGACTGTCAGGAACTGAACGGTAAAAGCCCTCTTCACCTATGCGAGTCATGTGATTCTCGCTGTCACCTGGACGAGACTGACAGCATGCATTTTGACAGGCATCCCCGCTTTGACATACAGCCACAAGGTAAATGGCCTACAGGCATCCACACATACACCCCCACAACGTCCTCTGCCAAACAAGGTTATGATTCCTTAAAAAAAGCTCTGAATCTCTCTTAGGGGCCTCAACGAACTTTCAAAGGACCTCAAGATTTTTATGATGAGGCCAAACAAGCATTAAAATAAGCTAAAACTGTTACAAATCAAGATACTTCCTTGTGATCGGTTTATTTTATAACAAACGTACATCTTTCCATTTATTGGAAGCTGCAAAAAATTTTTATTGGGTATTTTTTTGAGTCTGGGATTCAAATAATGATGTGAAGGGGGGGAGGCGCCCTTAAAGTACAGTTGAGAGCCACAGTGTTAAACTAACACGTTTAGATTAATAGTCAATTAGATTATCAATCTAAAGTTACCTTCTAAATCCTAAACATAAGCACCTTCCGTGTGTTTTAGGTTAAAAAAATTGCAAAAAAAGTTTATTGTAAAGCTAATTAAAAACATTAGTGATATTTTTATTTATTTACTGTGATTTGAGTTCAGTCGTTTGTACTTGGACCCTCGAGTGTTTTTTAGACACACACAGACATCATGTATTACTTACACATTTATGCATTTGACAGGCGCTTTTACTCAAGGCAACTTACAGCGCATTTAGGTTATGCATTTTATCAGTTATGTATCCCCTGGGAATCGAACCCACAACCTTTGCGCTGCTAAAGCAATGCTCTGTCAATTAAGCTACAGGAACGCCATACACATGCACTCAGACGGTCTGCGTGTTGTCAGGTTCCATTCTGGCACGCAATGTGTCCACTCGTTCCTGCCCCCCACGCACCAGCCCCCCATCAGACCTGGAGGAAGACGACGAAGGAACCAATGAACAACGGTCAGTTCGTGTGCTGCAGCTTCCACACAACCCTTAAATAACCATAAAAACTTGTTTCCTGTTTACACCAACCGTACAGCCATATCCAGGTCAAGAACCGCCCACATGTAATGAAGTAATCAATCACAGCCTTGTTTTTATTTACATGCCTTTTGAGAACGGGGTCATAAGAGATATATATAAGATATAACTCTGACAACTGTTAGTATTTGTTCGTGAAGGGAATGGTTGCATTTGTCATGTACACAGAGGCCATGACTGTTCAAGCTTGTGTACGTTGCGTTTTTTTTTCCAGCGAACGCAAAACAGGAGGACTGAAGATAAAAGGAAGGGATGGAAAGAAGCCCAGACGACGCCACACTGATGTAAGCGATGTCCTCCTTTTGCAAAGGCTCATGGGAAATGCATGTTTTAATTATCACTTGATGCAAAATGCAGGCCGTTTTATTTCTATTGTGTTGAAATGTCACCTGGACTTGCTTTCATGGGATTCACCTGTTTTTGCTCTTTTTAATTCGTTGTTTATTCAGTCTAGAATTCATCTGTAGTGCAATTTTTTAATTCGTTCGAAAATGCGCGTTATGAGCGATATTGCTTTTTTTTAATGTGTCAACTGTTCGTTCACGTAACTGACAGACTTATGGGAAATGCTGTGGGGGAGCTTTTATTCCTTAAATATGAACATATCTTACTCTACAAGTGCAGGCTTGAATTAAGACTTGTCTATATCAAATGTAGTGCACAGGAAATGACACGTCATCTTGCCCCAGGATGTGGCCCTTGAAACATTCCACTATGCCGGGGTGAAAGATAACTTCATATTATCAGTGTTTTGTGACTCAAAAGTGACTCAAAGTGGTTTGTGGGCCCTGCTTTGACCGGGTTTCGGTCTGTCGCCCCCTGTAGGACCCCAGAAAGGAGTGCTTCACTCTCAAGTTTGACCTGAACATAGATATTGACACAGAGATCGTCCCTGCAGTCAAAAAGAAGACGCTGCGGTAAGTGATCGGCAGTATGTGACTGTCCAGCAGCCCTTACAATTTATTTAATCTACTAATAATTGTCAAAGACGCTTTTATAATTATATTTATGCATTTTATTCAAAATGCGTTACGTTATATAGTGAGTTTAAGGTGTATAGTTTTATCAGTGTGTGTTCCCTGGGAATCGAACCCACAACCTTTGCGTTGCTAACACAGTGCTGTACCAACTGAGCTATAGGAACAAATGGAATTTTCTATAGTTTCTTGCTATGATGTTTATTTAAATTAAAATTGCCCTTGCTTAGTTCATTTTAGCGATGCTAGCTAAAGTTTATCCAGCATAATTGTAATTTCTTCATTGATTTTTAGAGAGGTGCTCGGACCAATTTTTGAGCGTAAGGGCATCGAATTGTCCCGAGTTGATCTGTTCCTGGACCAATCGAACACTCCGCTCTCGCTCAACTTCGAGGCGTATCGTTTTGGCGGACATTACCTCAAAGTAAAAGGTAAGAATCACTCGGAATCTCTTTGGATTGTGGTTCTGTAATGTTTTTAAAAAAACAACACTGTTTAAAGAGACTGTTTACCCAAAAATGGAGATTTTTTTTCACCATTTAGTCACTTTCATGTCATTTCAAACCTGCATGACTTTTTTTGCTCCTGAGGAACACGACAAAAGATACTTTGAAGTACGTTGGGAACCAAACAACAGTGGCACCCATTGACTTCCATTGTATGGACACAAAACCACTGAGACATTTCTCAAACTATCTTTAGTGGAACACAAAAGATAAAGTCATGCAGGTTTGGAATGGCATACGTGTGAGTAAAAGATATAAATGATAACGCATCGCTATGACAGAAAATGGTCGTCATGGTTTCCGATCATCCGTCATTATCTCTTACCATTTAACTCCTTGTCCCTTCAACCAGAACCTCTGAGTACAACATTACATTGCATTACATTACAGTACATCATGGCTACCACTGTGACCCCACAGTCAGTTGCCATGGAAACGGGGTGTGACCAATTCATTTTCATTAGCGTAGTTACACTTCTAAATGAGTCTTAGACGATCATGCTGGTTCTCTTAAGATCATTTTCTTCCGAAAACTCTTTCCATGGTTAAAGAAGCATATGCCTGTCTATACAAGTCCCATATCCTCATCTGTAATCAGACAGCACAACTACACATCGACTCAGATCTCACACCCACGTCGCACTATGACTGCTTGCGTAATTTACAGTAAATGATGTGAGAACAGAGTTGAGGGGTTAGTGTTAAATCGTTCGGGAAATTTACAAACAGTCTGAGAGGTGACAAAATGTTTCATACATGTGGAGGATCTGTTCTCCTAAAGTTCTGCTGTTGCTTTGAAGCCCACCAATAAAGGATCTGAGCAAATGATATTGAGTTTGGAACTAAACACTGTTTCTTGTTGTTGTAAGTATTTGTTGTTGTTTTTACATTAGTATTTCGTGAATATTTTAAATTATTTATGGTTTATATTTAGCCCGAAATCAAAAGAATGAGATAAATATGATGTAAATATGCTACAAAAATGATGCCCCACAAAAAAATTTTAAAAGCAGTGTATTCTTTGCATTGTAATTGTATTGTTAGACATCATTATGGTATGTGTTGTAAAGCTTTTAATACTAATAAATCAATACAGTACAGTAATTGTACTGGATCAGAATACAATTATTTTACTGTATTAGAATAAAATACTGTATTACAGTATAAAATGAGAATTTTGTGGGGCATGTGCTTAACTGTTGTGAAAATAATGTCGCAATGCAAAAAATCGTAATGATCTTCATCTTATGCAAAATATAATTTACTATAATTTACTAATAGCAGGTTGAAATGTCACAAGTTTCATTCATTGTAATGTATTATTAGATCTATTTTATGGGCATAATTAATGTTTTCTAAATATAGAAACAATCCGAATAACTGATATTTCACTTCAGGTAATTTAGTCGGTAATTGTGAGATGTTTTTAGTCTTTGTTTTAAATGATGATAAACAGTAGATGTTTGACCATGTTTGTGTGTGTGTGTGTGTGTGTGCGTGTGTGTGTGTGTGCGTGCGCGCTCCCCCTGCAGCTCGGCCCGGTGATGAACTGAAGGTAGAGCAAGGTGTGAAGGATTTCCGCTCTCTCAGTCTCCCCAACATGAAGCCGTCAGTAGGGGGCAGTCTCTACATCCTCACACCAGGCAGTGAGAGGGCCGAACACGGGTCTCTGCCGAGGCGCGAGAGTGTGGACATACTGGTCAGTAATGCTGCTCTTCCTGTGTATGCCTGCTCTCAGATTATGCTTTGTGCCGTGAAGCTGGTTTAGGAATGTGGGCTTTATGTTGTTCTTCTTTTTCCTCCCACAATGCTAATCAAGGTTTCTTGCATCACACATTGTCATTTAGTTGTCCATGACTGTTTTTCTGACTCTCTCTGGTCCTTTACAGTTTGCAAACAGGCTGTTGTTGCTGCTTTACCTGCAAGACATTTTTACATGTAAACTGAAGGTGTCTCTTTGAAATCGTGTGTTTTACTTATCAATATTCAATTAAAGGGATGGTCCACTCAAGATTATTTACTCATCCTCGTGTCATTCAAACCCCCAGCAGCTTTTTTTGATCCTCAGAACCGTTTGGTTTTTTAAGTGGTGTGCAATAATAAAAACAATAGGGTAGTCCGTCAAATATCGGATTATATTTTAGTTTATCACCAAACTCGTTTGTATGGATACTTGAAATATACGCCACGAGTCACATGGAGTAATTTTTTAAACTCTTTTGCGTCTGTTTGAAGTTTCAGAAGGTGGTCACCATCCACTGTCATTGTAACCAGAAATCGAAAACACCATATTTAAAAAAATACAGTGTTTTGGTTTACAAGAGCAAAAGCTCTTTTGAGAAAAATGACAAAAATATTTTTTGGGGTAAACTAAACCCCTTAAGCTTTGTTTTCTGTAAACAATCTACCACAATTTAAGATCTCATATAGGACATTTATTGAGTTGAGTAAGTGATCGGTTAACCGTGAGTCGTCACTGAACTGAAATGGGTCACTCTGACCCTGACCGTGGTGTGTAAGACTTAAGTGTGTGGTTTATAGTTTTTAGTTTCTGTAGAAATTACTCTGTGCCTCTTTCAACGTCCTGGGGTTGAATTTTCCTGATTGTGACGCAATAAATGGGTAGACAAGCCCCAGCGCACTCCTGATGTCGTCAGAGGATTTTGTGTGCTTGTACAAACATGGAGATTCTGGTGTTACAGGTGAACACAGACTGTGGGATTGTAAGTGCAGGCTCGTGTTTTTTTTTAACTGTATTTGAGGTTTAAACACAGAATTACCCTGCTGCGGAAGACTCCGTTCTGTTCCGCTGTGTTTTGTCTCTTTCATCAGATTTTGCTGTGTGAATGTTGTGAAGAGTATTGCACAGGACTTGCACAATAGACTTCCTCTAAACGCACAGATTTGTTTTCGTGTTCTTGGCAAAAACCTCTGAGCGTGCCGCCACTCAGACTGCCCGGGTTTGATTTAGGGTTTTTTGTTTATGATTAAAGGTTGGCTCATAATAAGGACATGTTTTTGCTTTGTGAGGAAAACTGATTTATTATGAGAAATTCTTCTGAAAGTTTTGCAGTAGGTTTGGTTGTTATAAGCAGGAGTGGAAATGTACATCTTGGGAGCAGTGGATGTTTAAGTGATTAAAAGTTAGAATTAGTCAAAATATCCCAACCTACTGTGCTATAAAATATTAGACAAGCGTCGCTGTTGCTCAGACTTCCAACAATGCTTTAAACTTGGGCAGTTGTGGCCTACTGGTTTGAGAGTCGTTACTTGTAACCAAATGGTCGGTGGTTCGATTCTCAGTGCAAGCAGGTAACAACTGAGGTACTCTTGAGCAAGGCACCTCACCTCCAGATATACCGCAGTGTGGCCCACTACTCCGGATGTGTGTTCATGATTTATCCAACCCCGTAATGTCGCTGAGACTAAAACACACACAAGAAATCATGTCATATTGTTGAAAAGATATAGTCTGTTCTTTTCGGTTTCCTGTAAATGCTCTGTAGACCTTTTGTGTTGAATTTCACGAACGTTTCTTAAGACATTAAAATATTTCATAATTCTTTGAGAACTGTCATGTCTTTGTATTCAACAAACGTGTGTACGAAAGAGCTCGACGGACGGATATTACCTCTAATAAATATGTTTACATATTCTCGTGCTGATCTGTAAGCAGGAACTGTGTGCGTCAGCTCATATCCCAGAACCTCTCGCCGTCTCGCTAAAGGAATTCGTAAATAATCTGCCAACTATTCCATTGGAATTTTTATGAGAGTTGCCTGGTTTTGTTTGAGAGCGTGTTTGACCTGTATGTGGTAACGCACCCACTGTTTGTTGCCCCTATCACCAAAGTCTGACCTTTAGAAAGGAACCCATCACCCTTCGGATTATTGGTATGGCACTGACACCACGACTCCTCTTTGAGTTTTGATTGGTCAGATCCGTCCCGGTGGGGGGAGTGACCTTTGAAGCACAAGCGTTTGATGTAGCGCGGTGACTTTTACACTGCTAGCAGCTGAAAGACAAGTGTCTCACAAGAGTACGTTTTCAGGTATAGTTGCGTTTTTGGTTTGTGGACTTTGATCTAATCCTTCTTTTGACATCAACTTTGCTAAATTGTATGGCCCTCTAGTTGCCACGTGTGTAACTAAATAGATAATGACAAGAATAAGCAATGGCACATTTAAGAGGCCCTTGATATGGTCGGCATTAATGTGGTTGCTATGGTTACTGTTGATGTCCAGTTTTGAATTGAGGCCTAGAGTCAATCGCTTTAAAAACTGAAGCTGCTCGACATGTCAGTTCTTTTATATTGATGTAATTCTTCCAAAGACAGTAATTATGAGTGGGACATCATAACCATGAAGCACAATCTGCCGCTTGCTATTTAGTTGCAGGCTGTGTTAGTGGGGGGAGGGACATTCTCCTTCCAGAGAGCATTTGATTGGAGGAACAACTGAGTAGTGCAGGATGGACTCATCAATATTTTTTTGTCTATTCTCCGGGAATATGGGGAATGTACATTTCAAATGCGTTCATTTGCAAATGGTCTAGGATATTTACTATAGATGGTCTAAAAGTAAATGCACATAGACCAAAAGCCATAAAGAGCCTTAAAGAGGCCTTAAAGAGCGTCCTGTTATATAAGCTTCACCTTAGATACCCCCTCTTCACCTTTATTCTGCAGTAATGTTGCATTAATCAGGTAACATTAGATTCATAAGGATAGCTGGCATTTGGACTTCACAGTTCACTCTCATAGACGTAGTACAGTAGACCAATATAAACATGTCTGAACACAGTACCCTTTACTTGTATGACGACCTCAGAGATATATTACACAACTTAGTAGGTAATTAAATCAGACATCCCCATGACCCTCAGGGGCCCCAATGGCACTGTGGTACACATTGTATCACAATGATTTTGTGCCAAACATATCTGGCTACCGAATATATATATTATATCTGGAATTATATGTACAATAAACCTATTATGACTCAAAAATATGAATTAGATAACAAAATATCAATCCAAATGGCATGTGCAAATCAAAGAATACAGTGTCTTCATTTTTAACATTGTATCGTAATCATTGTATTATAACAATTGTATCTTATTTTATGTCCATTTCAAAACATGTATTAAATCTTTTTGTGAATTATTTTGAGAAATGTACTTGAGCAGTCTTTCTGTTTCAGCTTTCGATATTTTATCGCCTCATAAAAAGGACGTTATACAGATACTTCAAGTAGACCAGAGTTTTGCACTAGGTAAATATTTGGTCCCCGCGCTATTTAAGAAACATTGGCCTCTGGAACTCATGGCAGCATTAGAATCTGCCATAGAAACATTAAGGCAGGAAATAAAGCGTTTGATCAAATCAAAGGAATATCAAAGGGCAGGATTACCTGTGCTCAGCATCTACTGACTGCAGCAAACTGCAGGAAATGAGTGACTTCCCGGTTCTATTTGAACACACTGATAACAGACTGATTTTAAATAGCATTAATATCACAGATTGGCTTAATGTCAGAGCAGGTAAATTCATCCACAGTGGTTTTCCACTTTTAAAGAAAGATCAAACGTATGCAGTATTTCACTGGGTGCTTATGGGTTTATTTGTATACATTTGCACAATTGACTGATTTCTCATGGTTTCACAATCTCTCATTTAAACAGCAGATTAATGCAAACAGTAGTTTTGCATTACACACACACACACACACACACACACACACATACATGTGATTGATGTTCATCTCAAGGTAACACAATTATCATGCAATTAGTTTCTGACCATTCACACTCAGTGTTCAAAGACTGTAGAAGAAAATGTGACTTTAGCAAACAAAGGGTCTTATCTTCATGGGAAACTAACAGTGGGATGAGTATTAAATGTTAGTGATAAACCAAATGAGAAATGAGGATGTTTAGGTTTCCCAATATACATTGTGTCTTTAACTCATGGTTAATTGAGAGTACTGGGTAGTTAGCAGTTTCATTTCTGTTGTATCTGTAATGCAACAAACCATTCACAAGACAGTAAATATTGTCATGTTACACATATACTGTTACGCGTTGTATTATTATGCCCATATCAAAATTAGTATTAGCAATTTACTATATTAACATTTCCCTCTTTTAACAAAAAATATTTTGTGCAAGTGTGTGTGACTCAAAAAAGGATAGTTTACACAAAGAAAACACAAGTCTGTTGTATCAGGCTTTTTGTTTGTTTGTTTTTTGCACCACAAAATGATCATCGCTGTAGTATGTCCAGACATTTAACATTTGTTTAGTGGTGGGAAACTTTCCCAATTCACACTGGTGATTCACATTACTGTAATACAGTGGTTTTCACTGAAAATCCCGTAATACAATATTAGATCTATACGGTCTACTGATTTTGATCTGATTTTTTTCATTCTGTGAGGAAGTTCCTGGTGTGGGAGGGGTCAGCATCTCATGCATGAATGTTGTGTGTACTGTGATGAGGAGAAAGGCTTTGGAGGAGGTGGGAGGGGTAGATTCATGAAGTCTTTAAACTTGAAGAGCTTAAAAACTGCTTCCTGTCAGTCTATGGCCTTGAGCACCTGTGAGATTTAAGGTTTGTGGGTAGTTTGCCTGGATGTTAACTGGTAAGGTGAAGAGTTAGGGCAGGTCTGTAACACCCTAGTGCTTGACTCGGGTCCTGTAAGGAGGGTGCGGGCCACAATGGTGCGATTTGGACGTCTGTCCTCCTGGCACAGTTGGGACCTTCTCCACATGGTTCCAGAAAGTCTCCCTGATGCAGCATCCCTACAGAACCCTCCAACAAAGTGTCAGGTAAGACTGAAGTTTGTTGACTGCTTTTGGTTCTTCAGGGTTCATAACCTTTGTCACGGTCAGTTTGTTTTGTCACCATCTTTGGATGAGTGATTAAAGGTGGTACTGTCATCAAAACTGATGCGAACTTACCGTATTCACCTCAGGGTTCATAACCTTTGTCACGCTCAGTTTGTTCTATCACCATATTTGGATGTGTGTAATTGTCAGTGTATTCTGAATTTTTGTACCTTAACGAATAGCTCACCAATTATTAAACTCTCAGGCATCGCTTTTGATTAGTCACTGTGTACGATCAGCGTTTATCAGTGTTCCTCTCATTCAACAAACATGTTTATTGAGAGGGAAGATGATGCGTGTCCAAACCCGTAAGGGAACTTGAATGTGTGCGTAATGGAAAGCGTTTAGCAACGTTCCACTACCTGATGCCACAGGAACGGGCCGCAGTGCTGGACAGACAGACTTATCTCGTCAGGTGATAAGGCCCTATCGTTCTCGTCACTGGTTTTGATCACTGATTAATTGTCTGTCTTTGGTCTTCAATGGCTCTTTGTTTGGCCTCTGGTTTGACTAATTCCAGCGGGGGTCACTGTGGGTGTTGTTAGCCCTGAGAATGGTTCTGTGTGGACACAATCAAGGCAAGGCTAAAGATCGAAATGTGACATGCTCAGTACTGTGTTTGTTTCTGAATGTTTTGTGAGGGATTTCCCGCACTTAGTCTCGTCATTATTCAAAGCTTGATCAAGCAGTTTTTATCTTTATTGTAACAATTTCAAAAGAGAGTTTTACGCCATACAAAAGACCTAAATTAATTTAGAATGTTTGTTGTTTTATTTACTCGAAGATGCAACAAGTAGACACAGATAGAAGGGACGACCTGACTAGAAAGTGGATAAATTGAGTGTAGATAAAAATCGGTGGTGAAATGTTAATTTAAACACCCTGACTGCCTGCAAAACTTTTAATGTTTCGGACAAGTTAACAATAATAATTTATACATGATTTCATATGTAAAGGTTCACCAGAGTCGAGGATTTTACTGTGATTTGGCATTCAGGTGCTGTCATATTAAAGGGTGTCGTAAATGTAAATTTCTATATTAATTTTTGTTCATAATTTTTGTTATTTAAATTTCCCGTTGTTTATGCCAGTACAGATAACATTAATTTTTGTGATCAGTCCATGCCATCCATTTTTTAAACTGCTAAAATTGCCTAAAACGATTAACGTTCTTGCAACTGGAATTATAGAAAGTTTATAGAACATTGCATTCTCATTCTCATTGCATATCATTTAGTCTTATTATACTGTATGTCGGTGTACATCAGGACTGTAATGTAAACGTTAGGGAGTTATTGCATAAACATGTGCCCCAACCCTGGACCTGCATGCTTGTCATATTGAAGACGGCTGAATGAGGAGGATCCGCCAAGTCGTGAATCATTAACCTGTTTGTTCATTGTGAAAATATTGTTTGTTTAATTGGGTTGGCAACACTGTGCTGAGATCATTTGTATAGATGCATACCAAAGAGCTAAAATCACGTCATTGTCGGGGATTCCCCACGGTTTCATATTCCCGAGTTCATTTCCCTGTAACCTCAAGAATAAAGCAATGCTGGGAAATCACTCGTACCGGGACACGAGAATGCCATTCTGCTATCACTTTCATTATATCGGGAATAAATAATACACCCTCATGATGACACACATTAACTACTAAAATAATGAAGTCGTATCAGTTATAAGTTCTGTAGTATT
>JAZGTI010019174.1:0-11231 GCA_036877585.1 Botia kubotai | reverse complement strand
AACAGCCTTCGCCTGCTGGACCGCCGATCAGAGCCGCGGATCAGAGCCGCATTCCAGAGAAAAACAGCAGGACCTCTTGTGAAAAAGCGTTCTCATGTCGCTGTAGCCAACAGTTCTGCCATCAGTAATATGATGCACTTTTATTGATTTACTGTTGTTGCAAACACACACACACACACACACACACACACACACACACACACACAGAGTGCATATGAGCAACGCTGGAGATAAAGCTCAGGAGTAAATCATACCCCAGAACAAAGAAACCTCTGGAGAGGGGATTGCAGAACATCTTTGTGGGAGTCAGTGTGTGTGTGTGTGTGTGTGTGTGTGCGTGTGGAATAAATATTATCCTTTTGACCTTGAAGATTAGACACATTCCTTCATAGAAACTTCTCAAGAGCCGAACAATTGCCTGAAAAGAGCCTCGGGATGGATCCTAGAATCTCATGTTCTCTTTTAGAACTTTCAGTCAGAGTTCTTTTAGACCGCAAAAGGACAACAAACAAAAATCTATTTTACTGTGTCTACAGCATATGTCCACACACACACACAACATAATGAATAATATTGTTTCTCTGTTCTAAAAAAAGGCAGTACCAAAACTGCTTCCTACTTTGTATGCGCCATTTTAAAACAGCGAGAAACGAGAGAAACCGTTAATTTACCTGCGCGGCATAAGTGACTTTGAAAAGCCAAGTAATGTATGAGAGCGAGTCGTCACTTTCTGATCTCGTCACCGTTGAGGAGTGGCGGTTTAATGGAGGAGGTGAGCGAGGAGAAAGGGAGAGGCAGGTGTCAGGTGTGTGAAATGATGAACGCTCCGCCACCTTCAGAAGGCTGAGCAGATGAAGCTGTGCTTGAGAACCGCAGAGACGGTTAAGAAACCAGAAAGAAGAAAAGATTATTTAAGACTCAAAACACTCCTGTGACACTCAGGTTGGGACACGTCCCTATTTGTGCCCGTAACACTTTTCTTTTTACCTTGAATTTATGACTCACACAGTAAACCACACCCTGGCCCGCCCCTTCTCAAACAGTGTACGACGCTGTGACCCAGTCAGCCAGGGCCAGCCTGATTACAGACTGCACTGGAGACCACAAGCTTGTGAATAAAATGAAGCTAGCCACAATTATGGGTCTCTTCATGCGCTTGCACGTGTAAGCGAGTACCTGACTCCTGCAAAACAGGCCAACAAAAACTGCCGAGGGCAGAAACGGGGCTCAGCCGGACGTTTGAACATCACACACAGCCCTGACCGACCACATACATTTTCAGGGAAAACACACATGGGAGAGAGGTCAACATAAAAATTACAGTTTGGCGTTTTAAAAATAAAATCTTTTAATTTCATCAAACTTTGCCTGCATGGAAAACAGCTCTGTGGTGTCCCCAAGACAAGACTCCAAATGGCTTGTCTGTGCCTCCAGGCCATTTGGAAATTAGCTCATGTGTGTGTGTCATCCTTTTAGTTCGAAAGCCCTCGTTTATTTTGTCCCTAAACGCTGAACTGACGTTATCTTAACGCTAATACAGCACCTGTCTGTTTTGCTCTTCCACTTCCGCAGACAAAACACGAACAGCTTTGTTTTGCGAAACCACTGTTTGGTTTAATCATTAACTAGCGTGGTGCCAAAAGACAAACACTGTGTTTCCAGTCAGCAGTTTTCACTGCGGCTGCTGACCACAAACTATGCAGCGGTACGGCTAATCGAACATCAGTCACCTCAACAGGTCCGCGCTGGGTCGCGAAACTCTCCAAGTCATTTAGTTCAACGCCTCCGGTTCTTCACAAAAGAGATCAACGTCATGGCAAATAGCTAGCAATTCTGTCAGATGGCGTTTCTGATCTACATTTACAAGTTTAAAAATGAAATCTACAAACCTATTGTTTGTAAAAACGCACTTCTTTGGCGTGCCGACAGCGCGTGCGTTACGCTTGACAGTTTTCACTTTGATAAACGAGCAGGTACGCCTCACAAAAATCAAACGAAAATCAGTAATCAGCCTGTGAGTTTCAAAGTTCCTCGGGCCTGATTTTTTAACAAGGAACCCTGAGGTGTAACTTTCAGAATGTAAAAAGCGCATGAAATGCGATCCGCGTGATGTCAGAGGTTTGTGTATGCGGGTAAAATGCGATTACAAAAGGTTCAGACTTCATCGGTGTCATGCAGTATTACATCACTCACACACAAATGTCCCCATGTTTCCAAAGAATCTGTGTTTTTTGTTTTATTTCATGGTAAGGGTCTGGTGGCAAAAGATACCACAGGGCGAGACAGGCGTGCGCACTACAGTGAGTGTTTGTTTGTTCAAAGGGATTGTTCGTGGTTTTCCACTGTTTGATGGCCGGTGTGGTCATAAAGGCTACACCTCTAAACTAACACACAACTAACATCCTGACTAACTCATCTCTAGCTGTCAGTATTTGTGTTTGGTATAAACCATTCAGCGAGTTTAAACCCCCTCAGGCAGCTCAAAACACTGTTTACACGTTCTCAGCTCATTCAGACCCAAACTCACAAAGTAAAGTGTTGTTAACACAAACAGACCCTGAGGGAAGATTTCACACAATAAGAACATAATACACACACTCTCTCTCTAAACCAAACTGTAGCACACACACATGAATCTGGACCTGGTTCTTCTGGGCCACACAAGTTCTAGTCAAATTTCAGGACATCACGGGATCAAAGTGGCTTTTATTCGCGGGTGAGGAACGCTTCAGTCAGTCAGAGGTCTCTCAGATGACAAAACTAAAGCTGTAAAGTGACTCACACAAGGGCGTGTGAAAAACTTGACAACCAACAGAGCTTTTGCTGTTTCGTGATATGTCACAATCGTAACAAAAATTTGGTTTTACCGCCCACCCAGTCCACGGTCTTCTAAAAGAGCTTAAATAACACAACTACTGTTTTTATGTAAAAAGTGACGTTTTGCGTGTACGTGGTTAGCCGTGGAAAACTGCAGTGACACAGTTTTGGCGTGTTACGATTGTGGGTTTTAGCGACACCGGGCTTGATGGCCGTGTCTGAAACACAGCTGGCTGTCGGTTTACGATGAATGAACCAATCAACTTCATCTGTATTGCTTCAGCTGTTTCCATGGCGATAAGACGTCCGTAGGGAAGAAAGTACAACCTGGTTGTCAGCATGAGAGTTAAATACTTAAAGCTGCAGTCTGTAACTTTTTCCTCTATCGCCATCTCTGTCTGAAGCATAAAACTGCAGGTTCTTACTAACTGACATTTCCTGGGAAATCAGACCTGACAGATCAGACAGAGTTTTAGGACACCACTGCATTCACGTGCTCTTCTCCTGTTTACTGTGTCGACTTTTCGTGTCCACAGAACAATTTAAAAACATGCGGAGGCAAAATCTAGTTTTCCTCTCGACCGAGGTCTCGTTTCACAGCTGGACCGCTGACCCCTTAAACTTTTAATAATCCCCAAACACACCCAGCGGCTCCCTTTCTCAGACGGCAGGGGAAGCACAGAGACAAACTGAAGGTCTGAGCAAATATGAACTTTTGTCTGGAGTGAAGCAGCACAGATGCCGGTCTTACCTTGAAGCTGACCAGCTCCTGCTTTGTGAACCCGTGACTGTGGATGATCTTCATCTGCTTGACCAGCGTGCTTTTACCACTTTCTGCAGCTCCTGGAGTTTCACATCAGAAGAGACAAAAATATTATCAAAATCAAAGCATCTGACATCATCAGCCCTCATCTGAGCTCATAACATCAAAATCATTCAAAACGGTTCCTGCCAGGATCTAGGGTTCGAACCAACAACCCCAAAGTGGTTGAGACAGATTTCTTTAGCAGCTTATTCATACAATCAAAACACTTATTTGACACTTTTTTTTATAATAAAACTACTTGGAAACTGAAGAATCTATTGTTTGTGAAACTGACACAAAGAGGAGATAACATATTAATCAATAACAACAGTGTCAATATGTCTAATACCAGCCAAAATATTCGCACATCACTCATTTAAACTCACAAACATTAACTTCTGATCCCAGATCTGCGCTTTGAACCCACAATCTTTTAGTTACAAAACCAAGACCTAAAGTTTGAGCCCACGACGTTTCAACTACCAGCCCATATTCTCAAACACAAAACAACACCGCACTAAAACTTATAGAAAAGAAAACCCGCTTTAACTCATTTGACATCAATGACCGAAGGAGCATTCAGATCTGCTGTTCTCACCCAGCATGAGTATCTTCACCACGTTCATCTCTCTCTTGGCGTACTCGTACAGATCTCTGTCTATCTGTGTGCTGTGGCTCTTCGCCTTCTTGTCCTCCTCTGTCAACTCGGTTCCCAAACACAGACCCATTTCTAGAGCTCATGTTATGCCCACGAAGAGCTAAAGAACCAGTGAACAGTCCGGGATCACGAACGGGACGGTACACGAACCATTCAAGTCGCCAAAAACATCCCAGACTGGAGATCTCCGCGCGCTCGCGTTTCAAGTTCCTCCGGATGCGTAAAAAGGACACACAAGTCAACGGATCCCAACTCGCGTGTTTCTTTGGAGAAACTCACACCAAACAGAGAATGAGTGAGAGAGAGAGAGAGAGAGAGAGTTTGGGATGGTCCCGATCGCGCAAGAGGAAAGAGAAAAAAAGTTTCAAATCCGTCTGTTCCCGGTCCTTTTCGGCGGACTCAGCGCTTGTGTTGAAGTTTCATTGTATCCGGTGAGATTTCTGATCTTCCCGACGCTTCACACACACTTCACGATCTAATGGCAAAGATCCATGTCGCCTATACAGCGTCTCTTTAGGAAGGAAGTGACGTGAGGCGTGAGGAATTCTTGTCACCTGAGATGGTTTTTGTTTAAGGGCTGTGCAGGAATTCAGGGCTGGAATAATGTTGCCTTTTATTCCGCGCACTTCATGTACAGTTGCACAGAATTAAGATAAGAAAACAAAACTAAAACAAACAAACACAGAGAGCAAACAAGAGCATAAAACAATGAAGTCCAACAAAATATCTGCTCTTATCAAGCATCAGTTTAAATGAAATAATTACACTTATATAAGGGTATGTATTTTAAAATAATTGTAACAATTATAATAAAAAAGCTTATTGATCAAATACTCAACAGCAGCCTACAAAACATAATCAACAGCTGTTTTAATATGAATTAACAGAATATGAAATAACTAGATTAAATGCAAGACAAATGTTTGTCCAGCGTTTTATTCTTAATGAGTTGTTTTTAAACCACCAAGCAAAGCTACAGAAAGCAGTTTGTGATACTGTGCTATGAAGGCTCTTGTATGTAAATGGCTATGATTAGTTAACTTCCGTGTCGAATGAGTAACACACACATGTTGAATACTGTGACCACTTCTGACCAACAAGCTCAAATAATTGTGAAACCAAGAATGAATTTTTCCAGAACTGTTTTATTGCAATAAAATTGCAACATGTTCTCACAGTGAGTTGATTATTGATGGCATGAGATGAATTACATTAAAAACGATTGTCAAATGATATTAACATTCAGCATCGGTACGTTGGTCACTCAGCGTTTCTGCAACGTTACATTAGTGTTACATGTGGATTTTTCTTCACAATTCATTGTAAACATGCAGGATGTGAAAACTGGCAACAAACTACATGAAAACAAGAAGACATTAAAACAAATGTTTAAAAATGTGACTCTAAACAGCTGCGGCCACAGTCAACATCCACAGATATAACTTACACTGACGAACAAAATGGGGATTTGTGTTGCTCGTTAAAATAAAAGGAAGTTTAACGTTGAAAACTAGCCGTCATCTCCACCCTGACGTCTTAAAATCACCCGAGGTCAGAGGTCAAACAATCGTTCACACGTGAATTAACGGTTCACTCAGTTGGGTGAAGGTCATTGCGAGAAAAAGTAATAGACGATTAAACGCAGAAGCAAAAGCAGCAGTATAAAATGGGCAGCGAGTATCTGTGTATGTGGAGATATTTGGCAAAGGTTTCTAACTGCAGTTCTGAGGCGATTTACTTCACACACACAGATGAACATCCAGTAACTTCTGACAGGATGAGAGAACCTTCATCAGAACCTCTAGAACATATGGTTTTTGTGGTAAATCTAACAGAACCTTTTAAGAACACAGACATCACCCCAAAAACAGACGAACAGAATAATACATTGCTTTAGAAAAACCTAAAATCTAAAAACCTAAAATCATTACGATTATTTTCATGATGAATGGGCTTTATCATAATGCATTTTTTATACATTTTGGGGTAAAATGCGACCTGCATGTGTTCCTGAGTTTCACCCAACACCCAAGTTTCCTAGTGTTTCCAGAAAACAGCTGCACATTTCAACACAGTATCGCAAAACATTTCTTTGCTATTTCCAGTATGCATACTAACGGGAACAACACATTCAACAACGCATTCCTTCATGATGGATTTCTCGAAGACAGTCACCTACAGATATTTGTGCGGATGGAAAGCGAATTAAAAGCAAAAATCACTGAAATGACACAATTTTCCCACTGCATTCGTAGGCAGCGCAAAACTACTTACTGAACATTTGTGTGTTTCACCTATTCAAGAGAAAGTCCATGTTATAAGTACCATAAAAACTATTACAGCACAACAAAGTGCTTCTGTTTAAAAGATTAAAAACAAATCTGCGTTCCTCTGTTCTGTTCACGTAGGCATTGTTCGTTATTTGGGTAATTTTGGTTGTACAATGAAGCCCTTAACTGAGTCTGGTTTGGAGAGTTTGATATAGTTAATGATTCGTCAGAGCTGATTCAGGTTTCAGTGAATCTTTGTGTTTTAGAGCTTCGATTACAGCCATCTCTTTAGCTTCCTTCTTCTGATTCCTGGCCTCAAACTGCAACCTAGAGAGCCGAGATAACAAACAGAAGATAGAAAAAATAAATCAAGGTTTTTTGTAAACATTTCACTTCAAGTATAGTTCGCTATTGCTAAGGCACTTTGGTACATTTTTTTAAAAGTGATCTGCTATTAAAAGCCATTTCTGACCAATTCGAATAGACATGGAACTGAACTCCAGTTCGGATCAAGTGATTGAACCAACAGCCAAGACAGTCATGTGACACAGCTCATTTGCATAATGGCACTTTTCACACACCTGTTCTCGATGATTCTCTGCACAATATCATCAGACGTCAGACTGTTCCCGCTGTCCAGCACACGGAAGATCCCTCTGTTCTTCGGCTCCTGGAGGAGGAAAACAAACGCTGCAATTTAAAGGTATGGAAATGAAAGATGTACATTAGCAGACGATTGGTCTGTACTCACAGCGTAGGGGTCTGATCCGTCTGCGTCAGGAAACACTTCAGTCTTCCCATGACACACCAGATCCACCTACAGTCAGACAAATGACTGTGTTACAGCTTTAACACAATCTGATCGTTGCAGTTTTCTGTTGTTAGATGTTGTGCAGATGGGAAATGATCAGAGATTCCAGGAAATCCAATTCAATTGAAGCATTAACTGTACTGATGTCACTCTTTTGTGATGGTCTCTGTCTACTGAAGCTGAACTAAAGAACTTTGCCTGATGTCTCTGGAACTGTTTAAGTGTTTTTTGTTTAAAGAGGCGGGCAGTAAAATGTGTTCCCGCAGAATGAAAGCAGAAAATTGTTGAAATAGTGGTCTGTCAGTAAAGCTTTCGAGTTTGGCTGTCGTCCAAGTAGCACACAAAACACACACATTTACATGAAGCACACACACTTCTCTTCTCACTCAAAGGCAGTTGTTGTGTCTGAGAGAAACTGTGTCTTGAAACTAGTTTGGTCATTCCTACTGTAATTAAACAGGGTAAGAGATTTTTGGAAAAGTACCTTAAAATGATCCAGGAGATCTTTGCCAACTGCGTATGGGGCCCCGATCACCACCTCTGAAACATACTGCAGAAGAGAGAACCAAAACCAGTTATTTACGTCACAAAAAAAAAGGAATTTTAGGCTAAACTATGAATTTTAAAGTTCTATGTTCTCCAAGTTCCTCAAAGTTCTAGGGTTTAAAGTCTTCCTTCTAAGTTCTTAGATTCAAAGTTCCTTAAGTTCAAAGTTCAAGACCTCTACGTTCTGAAGTTCTCTAACTTCCAGTGTTCCAAGTTCTATAGGTTCTCCAAGTTCTAATGTTCTAAATTCTAAAGAGGAATGGAACCAGTGGTCATTGGTTGGAGATGTCTGGAGTTTCTCATTGATATCTCTGTGTGTGAGGTCTGGAGTTTCACTGCATGTTTCTGACAAATCACTGTGGGTTCCTCTACATCATGCTTCAGGTATGTTGCTCCAACTGTGTGTTTAAGGACGAGAGGTTTTGTATACTGTGATGTGTTTTGAATTAACCCGTGGAACTGAGTTTGTTGGCTGGGTTTGTTATTTTATTAGAGAAACAATAAGCATGCAGTTCAAATGAACTTCTTTCCCTGCTTGTTGTGTCTCTTTGCATGACCTTGAAACGTTTCTGCTTCGTTTTTTCTCGTTGTCTTCTCGCTCGCCCGCTCCCTAGCTCTCTCACTCTCTTTTGTAGAGCACAGTGGCCCATTGTTCTGAGACAAGAGTGTCAGGAATACCAAAACAACTTCATCTATGCAGCATAATGAAGTGGGATTTGGAGTGAGCGGTAATGTATTCCAAATACCAATAAACGATTGGAGATAGTAATTTATGCAAAATACCCAAAAGAATTTAGATTTGTGCTGTAAAATGATTGGAGGAGACAGTAATTTATTCAAAATACAAAAACAATGAGATTTGTGCTGTAAAATGATTGGAGGAGGCAGCGAGTCTTTCAAAACGCTGCAAACTGATTGGAGCAGGAGCAGTAAATTACCCACAATCTTGGGATTTGATTGACAGAGGCAGGGAATTGCTGTAAGTTATATTGTTACACACTTCTTAAGAAAAGACAAAGTGTGTGTGTGTGTGTGTGTGTGTGTACACTCACTCGGCAGGCGAGCACGCTCAAAGTTCTCTCATGAATATTCATGATGGGATAGTTCTTCCCTTTGTAGCGATTTACTTCCTGCAAAACATGACCACAATTAACAAATAATGACACTCACACACCACAAACACTGAGTAACCCTGGCCATCATATAAAACAAACAAAGTAGTTTTCAAATTAAAATAGCTTTCTAAAACTAAATAAAACAAGGATGGTTATCTGGTGTCTCTGGACAAACACAATGTATCTTCTGCATGTGGTCCAGACACTGAGGACATATGTGGGAATTAACAGATAACATACATTACATACATTTCTCCTGAGGCCAGAACAGAACAGAACAGGTTTGTGTGTTGTACGTTTAAACTTCCCCTCTGACGCTTCACGTGAGGTTTTATTTAATTACTGAACATTTTAATGTGTTACAAACGTTAAACTGCGTTATTTGGTCAACGTCCAACATAACACTCAGGAACTCTGTGTGTGTGTGTGTGTTTGTGTCTGTGTGTGTGTGTGTTTGTGTGTGGCACACCTGGTCAAAGTGCAGCCCAACGATGACGTAAGGTTTCTCGGCCTGTTTGTGAACCGTTTCGAGGAAATCCACATGACCGATGTCTACACGACACAGTTAAGATTAAAACCCCATCACCCAAAAACACACACAAACACACCAGTAATTGCCCTAATAAGAGTCTCTCATCACTTCCTGTCAATTAAGAGAGAAGGAACGCTTTAAAAGGATACGGAAGAGGTCAAAAGCTCCTGCCACATATATAATAGTGTCTCCGGGCTGCGGCTCTTTTCCTGAGGCGAACTGAATGATCTTCTGAGACGTCTGCAGGAACTGAGAGACGCCGGTCCACGGACTGTGACCTTTAGGACCCTGAGGAGAATAAACACATGAGACAACCAAGACCTTTCGCTTATAGTTATGTACAGCGTTTCTCAACAGGGCAACCCTGCCCTCTAGTGGCCAAACCTGTGTATAAACATTCTCACCTTCCCGAGGTTACCCGTGTGGAGCTGGTAGTCGGTATTATCCTGTGATAATAAATGAGAAGATCCGGATTAGTGATTGTCTGAAGCAATTCACACCTAAACACAAAATACAAACACACTCACAATGTTACTGTGATGCGCCTTCGTCAGCAAGAGCATTCGGCCCACCAGATCAGTCGTGGAGACTCCCTGCGTGCGCTTGCACTCCCTGTGGACGAAAACACCATGACAGGCATTGCAAGAGCCTGAGATCAGCTGTTATCACTGATCTGAGGTCTGTGTTTACCTGTATCTGTCCATTCTCTTCACCTCCTCGTAAGTGTCTTTACCGTCCACTGTCAGAGTGATGTCATCTAACAAAATGAATGTTTTTCACAATTCAATGTCTGTGTATGCGCAATGAAGTTTCGTTTTAAAGGGGCCACGTCATATTTTACAGCCAATCACAGCACATGTAATTCACATATATCAAGTCTTAAAGGTACAGCGGCCTGTTTAATTCTAAATGTCAGATATAAAAATGTTTATGTAAAACTAAACTGTGACTTTTTTGGTTGAGAGAAAACTTGATTTATAAAATGTAGTAAGAGAATCTGAACGCATTTTAAGACCAATACTAAATGAAAACTGTAGCATGTCCTCTTTAAAAGACACAAGACCCCATCGTTGTTTAATATTTTGATGTGTAGATCTTTGTGTCAGTCGCGCTCACCTCCGTGCACGCAGAAATCACAGCTGTATTCGTCCAGCGTCTGGAGCGTGGTGACGTACGGCGCTCCTTCTACGATCTCATCCACCCACTTTATGGCTCGAATCATTTTATAGCGCTCGGCCTGTGTGAAGACCGGAGGGCCCTTGTGTTTGGCTATTTCCTCTGAACGCGAGAGAGAAAACATTGAATCATTTTACTGCCACACAGTGGCCCAAAAACTATTTACATGCTTAAATCACATATTAAAATGTCTGTATGTCAGCACTGGAATCAGCTTTTAAGAGGCAAGCTTGTGATATTTTTCTTTAATATAAATGCCTCACAGCTTCATATGTTGTTATTTAATGCAGTGAAACTCAAATATTTTGGCGTTTAAACACTATTTGTCTGAATGATGAAGGACACAATCAGATGTTCTGTGTTGTGAAGCGAACCGTCTGTATGGACGCCCACCACCAGATAATCTCCCATTGCTTTGGCCTGTCTCAGCTGGTTAGAGTGCCCATAATGCACCATGTCATAACTGTTGACAGAAAAGGGTTCAAAGTACATAACAGTGCG
>JAZGTI010019173.1:0-11231 GCA_036877585.1 Botia kubotai | reverse complement strand
ATCTTTCTCATCCATGTGTGCACACAGCGGAGCAGCAGGCGAATAAACAGTGCGAGTTGCCGAGTGACGAGGCTGGTATAATCTGGGACAGCATCTGTTTTGCCTCCCTGCTGCTGCAACGGCGAGTCTTCATGAGCTACTACTTCCTGCACGTCGTGGCCGACATCCGTTCTTCACAGGTCCTCGCCTCCAGGTACACACACACATCCTCTGCATAATTGGTGTTCGGGTTTCATTTTGGTTTGTGAGTGGATGAAGTCACTTAATGGAATATTCTGGGTTATTTTCTTTAACTTATTAAGTTAATGTTTGTGGACACATAGTGGCTGCCAATTACTACAATTTCGTCTCAGTTTGTAAAAAAGAACGAATGTTTACAGTTATAATTTTAGAATGGAAGTTTAGCGTTCAAGCACTTAGGGGGTTTAAAAGCTAAATTAAATATAGAACGTAATGAGATTATGTGTCAACAGTGTAGGATATTATTATATAAAAGTATATAGAAGTAGTCAGCAGTATAGTAGTATATCATTTCAAAGTCCAAAGTACATCACTTCCCACAAAAATCCCTTCCTAAAAAGTAACTAGATTACAATGGTCAGAACATATATTCTCATTCTAGCATATTAGTTGCGTTTTGGTTATGAGCCACTTTTGAACTAGACTGAAAGTTGCATTATATAAACATTTATTCACCAGCTTGCCTATTAAGCTTCTGTTTTGATTAAGCTTCTTAATGCAATATTCCAGAATATTCCTTTACATAAGTTTCGTTATTATAACCATATTGTAGTTTACAAAATATTGTGACTGGATAGCTTTCCGGAGGCAAGTGTTGACGCTAACAAATCCTGACCTTGATTTGAAGCGGCAGTCTTTGTTTTACATTGCTGCCAACGAGTCTGAAGTTAACTCTCTGCGACGTGCCCATTTCACAAACGTAACAATTTTATTATGGGAGAATCTCAGAATGTTTTAATCAGACTGCGGTTTGTTTGTTCCTTTTCGTCGTTTCTCTCTCGCTGTCAGAGGAGCTGAGCTGTTCCAGGCAACCATTGTGAAGGCGGTTAAAGCCAGAATAGAGGAAGAGAAGAAATCCATGGATCTGCTAAAGAGACAGTGAGTTCATTAAACACTCAATGAGGACAGCGTGGGGCTAACAATGTTTCATTGTTCACTGCCAGCTGCTGCTTTCTCTTTTCATACAGCCTAAGAAATCATGCTTAAAGATGCATGAATACAAAAAATCCAAATACAAATGAATACAAAAAAATCACTTTTGCTTATTGGTTCCAGTTGGAATTGCCTCATTTTGTGGCTTAAAGGTCAAGTGTGTAATTTTTTTGACAGTAAAATACTTTCCCATCCTAACTTACAACTGTCGGTAAGCCATTTGGAAGTTGATTTTCTTAAATTGTCCATATACTGAGGGATTATCAAAGCATTGCTCTGTTTGTTTGAGCAGCCATAGCAACAATGGCTCAACCAGTGGCATGAGTTCGAGACAGGACTTGTATGTTTGCTTGACCAATGGCTGATCGTGTAGCATTTAGGAAACCTGTTCCCAACAGTGAAATTATTATTGAACATTATAACATTATTTTTGCTATTTCATTTTTGGTGATGCGAGTGGCTCAGAAATTTATTTCCTTTACAGAGTATTAATTTGCAAGATGCTGGGTACAGTGGTAATTGTGTTATTAGAGCACATGAGATAAAAACAAGCCAAGCTCCAGTCTGTTTTCCTTGCTTCCTGCACAACCATAAATGCCTCAACATGAAGATACACTGTTAAACCCTCTGTCATATTATCTACAATTACACTAAACTTCAAGGAAAAGCCTAAAATAGGTACTGACATGATACAAACAGGTAGTGAAGAGTAGATTTCTCCCTCTCTCTTTTTCTCAGGATGGACCGCATTAAAAGCAGACAGCAGAAGTTCAAGAGGGGTAAAGAGAGGATGTTGTCTTTGGCTCAGGAAAGTGGTGAGAGCCAATCAGTGGTTAAAGAGGAGGAGGATGATGATGAAGGTATATTGAAATAAGAGACATGTAAAATCATAATTTCTTATTCATTTTATCAGTCATACATCATAAGAACAGAAACTGTGTTATTTCCTGAGCATGGCCCACTTATTCTAATATGTAGAATACATATAATGTAAAAAGAAATATACAAGTCATATAATAGTAGTGTATTGTCCTAAACATATGCTTGAGAGTAGCTTTTGCATAACAAGCATTCGTCCAGCGGTTTGCAAATTCCACACGCACCTGCGCTTAACAGTGGTATTAAATGCATTGCAATCAAATCTGAAACACCTGAAACGCACATACCAGGCCTCATAGTAAATGTCTGCGGCTCGAAATGATTTTAACGTTTCTACATTACAGGAGAGACAAACAAAGAGAAGAAAAAAGGCAAGAGGAAAGATTGGTGGAAGCCATGGGTCGATCATGCATCCAGTTAGTTTTGTTTCATCTGTAGTTGATACTGAAGTTAAAACATAAATAAATATTCTCCTTTCTAGTAAATAATAATTCTCAAAAAAACATTTGTGCATATTATGTTGAGATGATATGTGTGTTTTAATGTCAGCAATTAATACTGATATGATTTCTTATGCAGTGGTCCGAAGTGGGAATTATTACTTGTTTGAGACGGACAGTGAGGAAGAGGAGGAAGAGGATGACAAAAAGGATGAGGAACCTCCCAAGAAATCAGCTTTCCAGGTAAATATTCCAGAAACGTCCATGCTGTACTGCATGTGCGCCCTTTTTAAGTTAAGTCATAGCAGTTTGCTTAAGTGCATTGTTTTCAAACAAAAACCAGTTCAACCTCAAAGGCTCTGTGATATGAAAGTGTTTCACTGTATTTTGTTTTGTTTGTTCCCTCAGCATTTAACAATGTTTCATTATTTGGCAGACCACTAACTGCTTCCTGTGTGAAAGTGCAGTAGCATCAATAAGGCAGACCGTCGTACGCTGACTGACTAACCCCATTACTGCTCTGTCCTGTCTTGTAGAGAGCTATCCGAAAGTTTGCCTCTGCTTTGCTGGCTTTACCAAAGTCTGTCATTAGACTGCCCAAAACTGTACTGCAATATGTAATCAGGGCAGCCAAGGTACTTCACTGATATATCTCCTCTTTGTCTTAATGCTGTAGACTGTGTCAGCTCTGTCCTCTTTGAGCACTGACGACCATTGCGCTCCACTGCATTTTACCTGCCCCCCAGTTGCACAATATACATATATAGCTCTGATTTAACCTCTATCCACGCATGGAGAAACTGGAAACTGAAGAGCTGCTTGAGCCAAAATGGCAGACTGTTAAGGAACTGTTGCACATCAATACACTTGCTGCTATGTAAACAGAGCCGATATGGTGCATGCATACCAAGGAGATGCAGAGTATTATGCAGTATCACAGCAGATGCATGTGAAAGGGCTGAATTTTTTCCCGTCAGGTTTTTCATGGGTTTGGTTGTGGTGTTTAAACAAAGGCTGTGTTTTTCTCCTTTGTGAACTTGTAATCATTTTTATTTTGGCTGTGACATAAACACAGCGAGAGTTTCAGCGTTTTGGAGTTAAACACACCCTGAGGCTGATTTCCTGTGTTGTGTATTGTGTTGGTATCTTTGACTGACGGCGGTATCAGTAGAGACTACATGCTTTTAAAACCTTTTTCAAACATTCTATTGTGCCAGCTCAAATTTAATCTGGCGTTTAGAACGTTTTGCAAGTTATACCCTGCATGTGTGCAAGATCCTTGTTTTTCTTCGGAGGGGTAATTAAAATTGGCTCATACTCTGATTTCAAATGCCACAGTGAAGCTAAGAACCAAAACAAAATAGATGTAGAATTAAACACTAGAAAGCAGGTCACAATCGACTTCACTGCCCGTATGTTGGTCTAATGTAACTCTTTGCTTTTCAGTTTGTGTACCATGCCTGGATAACTGACTCTAAAACCGCCATGAAGGAGAGGAGTAAGGAGAGACGCCACTTCTGGCAAAGATACACGGAGGGTCGCACAACCAGGAAAGACATGAAGGAAGGTATGCTCAGACATGCACAGACCAGAGGACTTTGTCCATGACTTTGGGATTAGTTTAACATTGGTGATGTTTGTGTTCGCCTTGCCTTCCGCATTCTTATGGACCCTGTGCTCTATAGCGCTCTTTTTCACTGAACGCTATACTTAGGCCATTAATAGGCACTTTGTGCATGCAAGCACGACTGCAGCCTGTAGTTGCTTGTAAATGGAGGCCTTGCAGCGTCCAGCTGTGCACCTTTGCCAACTGGGCAGCTGGGTGGCTTCCAGAGCCCTGAGAACTCTGGGGCCTGGAAGACACCCATCAGGAGGGATGAAGACGGCCATGTTGCATTCGCTATGCTCAATTCATCCCATATGACGGCTGGATGGGTTTTCAAATATCTTGCCAGCCGGGGGATTCAGACCCAGCCCTGAGGCTGCCAGCTAGAGCCAATAAAACACTCAGTTAATATATTAATAATACTATGTCCATCAGAAGCATGCTCGCATTTTTTAAATGTATTCCAATGAAAAAGGAAAAAAAATTGTAATGATTTAATGAGTCAAAGGTAAACCATATAGCAGACACTGAATTTTTTTGTTGTATTGTACCAAGCCTCATTGGTGTTTTTAAGAAGTATGGCGTCCCAAACCTTATAGTATACCTGTTTATTAAATTTTTATTATGGTAAATTGACTGTATTTTTCTTGAGTGTTGACTGTTTTCATGTTTAAAGTAACACAAAAAATACAATACTAAGACTTTTTAAACTTGTGTTATGGTAATACTATGTTTTTTGGGCCTTCAATGTCTGTCAAAGAATATTACGGTAATCACACTTCTTTTAAACGTGCCATAATATCATAGTTTTTTTGTACCAGAAAACGGTATGTATGAAAATGGTAATTATTTAACATAGTATTGAATGCCAATTGTATTACCACTGTATTGTTTCCCTTATTTAAATTATAGTGCACGTGTCCATTGAGGACCAGGATCAGGATGAAGTTGTTACGGAGGAGGAGATGTCTGATGGTCCAGGTATGACCACAATTCACTGGTCATCTCATATTTTGACACCACAATGAAGGAGTCGCCATGTTCATCAATCCATGTCCATCAATTCAGCTGTCCTGAAGCTCTACTGCCCTCTCTGTTTCAGATAACATCCTGAAGCGTGTGTTTAACATAGTGAAGTTCTCCTGGGTGCTCTTCCTAGCCCTTCTGGACAGTTTTACTGCCTGGCTGAATTCTATCTGCCAGGAGCATATTGATATCTCCACTGTCCTGCGCATTGAACGCTGCATGCTCACTCATGAGGTCAAAAAGGTAGTGATGTCATGAGCAATCCCATAAAGCTTTGCAGCACCGAAAATACTAAAATCAAAATGTTTTTAAAGTTTTAAAAGTCTTAGACTTTTAGTCCCCACTATACATATGTGGGAAAGTTATTATAAAGTTATTAAACCTTTTACGCTCATAACTTGATATATTACTTTGCTAAAATGCATGCAAAACCAATAATAACATCGCCGCTACAATTAAACCACAAATGAATGTGCACCATGCACAGAATGTACAAAACTCTAAACCTTGAGGTTTACAACAGGCCGTTTCTCACCAGGGTAACATTCCATCACGGGAGAGCATCCATATGTACTACCAGAGACAGATGTGCAGGCCTGCATCCACTGAATCCAGTCTGGATAGAACTGAGGAGGGGTACACAGACTTCAGCCCTCAGCAGAGCCAGCCTCAGCAAGCTTACACAATCGCAGACATAGAGTCTGATCTCTCCACAGACAATCTGTCCAGGTAAAAAATACTTTAATAAAAAAAAAAACAGTCTTATTTAAAAAAGACTGTAGCTCAGATCAGCATGTCAAATATTGCTATGATTATCTTGCTAACTTCTTACTCAGTATAAAGTGTTTAGTCACTGAAAACACACATGTATCATTGATTGTATTAGATTACAATATTGTAATTGGCCTGTTGTAATATTATTTTCTGTTATGAACTTCGGGTATGAAATTAAGTTTCAAGTTTAAGCATTTTTCATGTCTCCAGACAGATACTCTGTATATTCTGACAGACTAATGCAGAATGTCTCACTTATTGTTGATTTACCTTCAGGGAAACTATTTAAATGTTTCCTTAAACAGGAAGAAAAAGTCTTCCAATGAAAACTGTCTGTAGAAACGAAGAATTTCAAGTGGAGCAGAGATTTTCTTTTCAAAGGCTCAGTAATCTGTATCATTTGAAGTGTCTGAGTGTCAGGTTAAGCTCAGAGTATTATGTATTTCTCAAAACAGTGTTAGTTTGCTCAAGAACAAGTTAAGACTAGATATACCATTACAACACATGTATGTGTGTGTATGTGTATTTACAATGTTTAGTAATTGTGATCTTTGAAATTAGACACTGGTCTTATATATAATAAACAACATATTTAAATCAGGTCATGTTTACACCTTGTGTAGGGCAGAGTCTAAATAAGATATTTGCAAAGGGTCTAGTGTGCCAGATTTCAACAACAGCCTCCTGTCTCAGAGGTTTCACTGTAGCTGTGGACATTCTATTTCCTGTTTCCCTCACCACAATACTCAAGACAAATTATCACAGCTAATACAGTTCTCTACAAATTTAAAAATATGCAATTTTGGTGTGAAATGTTTGTGTCATCTGCCAGACCAACAGAACAGTTACTGCAGATATCAGCTAGATATCAGCTTTTATACAGAGCTAATGAACAAAGGAAAAACAAGTCAACTTAGTGTGGTAATTAACAATTTGCCACAGATGCCTATAGTGCATCTTGAACCATGTACTGAACCAAAAACATTCCTTAAAAAAAATTTCAGTCTTTTGTGTTTTGTGCAGTGTATACACAGAGTCCACTTTGCTGTATAATGAGTCTACACTTGACCAGACCACAGAACCAGTTGACTGCGTTCCCAAGACCAGCCAGAGAGCTCGCCCCAAACTCTGCAGACTACCTAGTGTAGATATTCAGTCTTCATCTGTAGACAGTGCGGCTAGTGCAGCTTCAAGGTAATCATCCCTCTTTCTCTCTGTCTCTCTGTCTGTTTCTCAGTTTTAAAACTGTTACTGATACATCTAAGGAGAGTGTGTTTTGTGTAATTATAGCTGGGGGGGGTTTGTCATTACGACTTATGAGGCAGGTGTATCTATTAGGCTTGTAAGCTAATCTGTCTAGGATGTTAAAATACATTTATTCACACATCTGTGGGTGGTTACTGGAGCCCTGTGGTGACAGACAGACCGTCTTTCCAGAACCTTCCGCTCTGTGCAAATTACACAGCCAAAGCACAACCATCAGTCCTTACTGGATTACAAAGAACCTGTTTTTGTCTTAACTCTAAGCATACAAATAATACATAATATTTGATGAATCAGTTGGTATATTTATTTAGTGTTGATGAGACAAACAGCACTATTAGTATGGATCATTCTTGGAGTTATGAATTTGAACAAACACCAGATTTTAATGTATAGGCCCAAAACTCATCTGTGCAGTTTGTTCACTGACTTAGAATCACACTGAGCAATCAGACTTAGCATTTTTTGATAAAATGGGTGAAAAATGCCATAGACTTACATAGTAGGAGGGACCCAAACCTTAGAAAGATATGAGGATGCTATATCATATACGTATATATATAATGACCATATGTTAGGTTTTTGTATGGGATGTTACTATGTGCTTATAATTGCATATACCGTACTGTTATGATAAATTAAATATGGTATTTATACTAACATTAATAATGGGCAGTTATATATACTGTATATATAAAAGTTATATATACTGTGATATAGGCTCCAGTCTACATGGCCTAGCAAAGGACAAGCAAGTGTAGAGAATGGATGGATATACTTTGTATCTACTAAGCAGCTATATATACAGTGAAGTCCACAATAAGCAATATTCTATTCCATTCCATTCTGAGCCTTGAATTAAAACCTTTAAGGTATCATTATTTTTTTGATTAGGAAAAGAGACTTCTGAATAAAGTTGCATAATACTTCCCCCTTGTGGATAAACACATAAATCATCTCTTTTCTCTTCTGCCAGTAAACATACCCAGTGCACTGAGCTCTATTCACGCCAGGGCACCAATGACACAATTGAGGATGCTGTAAATGAACAAGCGACAAGAAAACACCTAGATAAACTCTGGACCTCCACTTCAGATCTTTCACGACCCTCGCCAGACCACCACTGTGCCAGTGAGGGTCAGACACCTCAGGGAGCCACAGCTAGCTCAGAATGGGACGGCATACTCGCTGCCAAGCAGGCGGGCTGGTCTCAGGGTGGTGTAGATATCCCCCCATCATACAGCAAAGCCACTGGTCTGGATTCAACGTGTGAAGTGGCGGGTTGCTCTGAAGGGCGACGGTTGAAGATCGCAACACCTGATGAGAAATCAGGCTATCAGAGCTGTGAAACTTTGCTGTCGATGAGTCATCAGCTGACAGCCAGTGAGCTGCTACGGAGCAGGTGATGTCATGGTCATGTGACCTGAATTACCCATGTGAACTATTGACTTATTGTTTTGAAGTACAAATCATGGAAAGTTTTTTACCTGATGTTCTTCTATGTTGTCTTCTTTCCATCAGGATGTTCTATGATGAGGAGCTTGAGGAGTCTGAACGTTTCTACAGATCTCAACCCCAGTTCCTCCAGCTCTGCTACGCTCTCTATAACATGCTGGTGGCTCATTCTGAGATGGTGTGCTATCTGGTCATCATCCTCAACCACATGATCTCAGCATCAGTGGCTACACTGGTTCTGCCCATCCTTATATTCCTCTGGGCCATGCTGTCTGTTCCTCGGCCCAGCAAACGCTTCTGGATGACAGCCATCGTCTATACAGAGGTATTACACCTGTGATCCAATCAACTTCCTTTCCAAATCGAGACTGATGCATGAATATTGTGGAGAGGCATGATGGTATTTAGCATGATGGTATTCAAGATATTCTACAGATGCTTAAAAAGTTGTAAAAAATAAAAACTATCTGTAAAAATTTAGGTTACAAACAAGTGGAGTTCATGTAAGCTTTGGGGAGTTTAAGATTATTACTTTTTTTAAAGATTACTAAATTTTTTATTTAGATTAAAAATGTTAATCACTATAAATCACCAATATCTCATATCACCAATATTTGCTTTTTCCACCCACAGGTAACCATAGTGATAAAGTACTTCTTCCAGTTTGGCTTTTTCCCATTCAACCAGAATGTAGAACTAGACAAAACCAAACCGTTCCATCCACCCAACATCATCGGTGTGGAAAAGAAAGAAGGTTATGTCCATTATGACCTGGTTCAGCTTCTTGCTCTGTTCTTCCATCGATCCATACTGAAGGTAGTCAGATTTGGCTAGCTTGTTATTGCAAATATTCCACTAAATGATTAATATCTGATGGAGTTCCGAAATCATTTGTATTGTTAAAATAAAATATTTAGGGCTTAAGGCCGTCACATGTTTATACAAAAGATAATGAAGTCCTGTGATGGTTTTAAATCATGTAGTCACTTTTTCTTCATCTTCTTCTTCCTCACCAGTGTCATGGACTGTGGGATGAAGATGAGCCCAGGTCAGGTGGCAAAACTGCAAGTTCTTACTATGCCGATTCAGACAGTGAAGAAAAGACACATCCACGGCCAGAGAAAGGCCCTGTTACCCACAATGCATCACCCGTATTCACACATGTGCGACTGCCCAGGAACCACACCTACACAAACTCTGCCGTCCGTCGTTACAGCTCCAGTGCCGAATCCAACCTCTCACAGCGCTCTGCTCATTCTAAAGCAGGTACAGATACCTCACAAAGCAATTGAAATAGGGAGACTATGTTTTGTTCCTTTGTTAATGAGAAAATTGGTACAGAGCCTTGAAGTCTAAATTTAACTGTTTGTCTGTGTGCTTATTTGTCCATCCACAGGCAGTATGGGCACTAGGGCAAGCGTGCGACGGGGCAACAGTTCGCTGAGCGTTCAACAGAAAAGTCGCAAGGAACTTATTCTGGACAAGCTCAGAGAACAGCTTATCAAAGCCAAACGACTTGCTTTTAAAATGTAAGACTCACATGAAAACTATTCATACCATAACAAACTTACTGTTGGATAATTTTTGTGTGTTTGACTAGTGTTTGGAGCAACCAGGTTAATCTGGTTAAAATTGATTAAGACACAAAAGAATTTGGTTCGTATTGTGGATCATAAGTAAGAAAAATACACTTTCTGTGGTTACAGAATACTGGAGATCTACATTCCCATTCGTCAGTTCTTCTATAACCTGATCCACCCAGAGTACAGCGCCGTCACCGACGTTTATGTGCTCATGTTTCTGGCCGACACGGTCGATTTCATCATCATCGTTTTTGGATTCTGGGCTTTTGGGGTGAGTTTTGGTTTACCGGGTCATTTACGTGGCACCAACAAGATGCATGACTTCAATAACTGTTTGGGAAAAGCAGTTTTTTATACAATTGTGGCATTGTTCCTTTTCTGTACAGAAACACTCCGCTGCTGCTGACATCACTTCCTCTCTGTCAGAGGACCAGGTACCCGAGGCATTTCTGGTGATGGTACTCATCCAGTTCGGTACTATGGTGGTAGATCGCGCGCTCTACTTGAGGAAGACTGTTATGGGGAAGGTCATCTTTCAGGTCATCCTGGTCTTCGGCATTCACTTTTGGATGTTCTTTATTCTCCCGGGGGTCACAGAAAGGTAAATAATCACAATATTCAGCTGTTATTTATCGGATTGTTAATCTGAATACTTTCTGAGAAGTTTACATGTGAAGTGATGTAAACAAGTTTACATGTGAAGTGATGTAAACAAGTTTACACAGAAGTGATGTAATACATGATTTTGAAATTTCTTTCAGGCGTTTTAGCCAGAACACGGTTGCTCAGCTCTGGTACTTTGTGAAATGCATCTACTTTGGTCTGTCGGCTTATCAGATCCGCTGTGGCTACCCCACCCGCGTGCTGGGAAACTTCCTGACCAAGAGCTATAATTACGTTAATCTCTTCCTCTTCCAGGGGTAAGAAGTTCTAGAAGTTATTGAAGTCATGCTTTCCATATAGAGGACTGGACCACAAATCCTTTATTTGTATTTTCATTTTAACGTGTGATTAATGGCTGTGATTTAGATT
>JAZGTI010019171.1:279-11234 GCA_036877585.1 Botia kubotai | reverse complement strand
TGTCCAGGTGTGTGAGGGCCAGGTGGAGGGTGGTGGTGATGGCGTCATCTGTTGAGCGGTTGGGGCGGTAAGCGAACTGCAGGGGATCCAGAGATCTGATTAATTAACACAATGCCACTTCTACTTACGTAAATTAATTAACACAATGCCACTTCTACTTCTTTAACTAAAAAAAAACAAAAAAACTTCTTATACTGTGTTGAAATACCTGAGACCTGTCTATAGCACTTATTCACTGTTGCCTCTTATTGTAGTTTAAGTTGCTTCCTTGTCCTCATTTGTAAGTCACTTTGGATAAAAGCGTCAGCTAAATGACTAAATGTAAATGTAAATGCAACACAGAAAAAAATTAATGTGGGTGAAGCAGCATAAACATCACTCAGAGGTGTACCCCTAGACTATGCTACACTCTTAGTGGTGTGAGCCCTGACATCTGCAGGTAATGTCAGGCCACAAGCCACAGGGCAAGAGCATCCATAATCCAGTGTGAACCACTTTATAACTATAGGCGTGAGTGCAACAGGGCGGTAGTCATTCAGGCACGTTGGTGATGGATGTTTCGGCACTGGGACAATGGAGGTGGTCTTGAAGCTCGCTGGAACTGTTGCCTGGGCCAGGGACAGGTCGAAGATGTCTGTAAAGACCCCTGTGAGCTGCTCACATGCTCTAAGAACACGTCCAGGAATGCCGTCAGGACCAGTAGCCTTACGGGTGTTGATATGGCTCAGTGTGTTATGGACGTCTGTGGGGGTGAATGTTAAGCTGTGTAGATTTACAGAGTTTTAGCAGTCTTTTCCTTGATGTCCTTGTCAAAATGAGCATAAAAGTCATTTAGCTCATTGAGGAAAGACACATTCATGGCTGCCTGTGTGGAGTTGCTGGGTTTGTAGTCAGAAATGACCTGTATGCCCTGCCACATGCGTCGGGGGTCGGAGATATAAAAAAGTGTTCCTCCACCTTCAGCTTGTAGCTGTGCTTTGCTTTCTTGATGCCCCTCTTCAGGTCTGCACTGGATGTACTGTAGGCCTGTGCATCACCTGATCTGAAGGCATTGTTACGTGCCTTTAGTAGAAGCCGCACTTCCTTATCCATGGCTTCTGATTTGGGTATGTGGTGATCTTTTTCTCTGTGGTAACACTGTCAGTTGTGGTATTGATATGTTCCAGTACTGAGTGCGTATACAAGTCAATGTTTATGTGAGAGCCACAGGTAGCCTGAGAGGCAAACTTACTCCATTCTGTGCTTTTGAACCTGTCCTGGAGTACAGAATCTGCCCCCACCGGCCACACTTTGATGGTCTTCACTGATGGCTTCACACGATTGATGAGTGGTGTGTACTTGGGGGTGAGAAACAAAGAAAGGTGGTCAGACTGTCCCAGGTGGGGGAGGGGGGTTGCTGTGTAGGCTCCAGCAATGTTTGTGTAGACATGATCCAAGGTTTTATCTCCTCTGGTGTGACATGAGACATGATGTTCATGTTGATGAAATTTAAGCAGTGTCGTCTTTAAATTGGAATGAAGTCACCCGCTACAATGAATGCAGCCTAGGGGTGTGCAGATTGGTGTTTGCTAATGGCTGCATGGACATCATTCATAACAAGCTTAGCATTAGCATCTGGTGGAATATATGCAGCTGTTATAATCGTGGAGGTGAACTCTCTCGGAAGATAGAACGGTCTACACTTGACCATGAGATACTCTAGGTCAGCTGAGCAGTGTCATACACCAAGTCTTATTCACATAAATGCACAAGCCTCCACCTCTTGTCTTACCGGTATCATCTGCTGTTCTGTCTGCCCGGAGAGTGTGATGTCCGACTAGCTCGATAGCATTGTCGGGTATACTGCTCTGTAGCCATATTTCTGTTAATATCATGATGTTACAGTCCATAAGTCTTTTGTTATTAATAACCCGGAGTCGTAACTCATCCATTTTGTTCACTAGAGATCGCACATTAGCGAGAAAAATGCTGGGTAGAGAAAGCCGGTGCGGTGTTAGCAAAGCCGGTGCGATGTTGCAAAATCTGAAGAGACGTGGAGCCTCACGTTGCGCATGCGTCGTCATCTTGGTCACATCTTATGCCAATGGCTTGTGCGGTGGACATAGACCCTTAAAAGCCCCAACTGGACACAGTAAATGAAGCTTCTTCCTGCTCTGATGACTTATGTGACAGTGACCAAGGCACATTAGGAATGTCTGGGGGGTTTAGAATGATTTTAATGAAACCTGGGGCAAAATCTAAACAGGTAGGGTCAACAGAAAGCACCTGCATGCGATGTAATGCTAGTAACGGAACCACTTCATGAGTTGAAAATTTGTCTAAGACTGCCCTGAAGGATCAAATAATGAAGCCTCCCAGTAAAGGCTTCATTCGTTTGTTGCTAGCAGAGATAATCCTTGAGGGAACCCTGCTGAGAGATGCTCTTATAGGAACTCCAGCACTGACCTGATCGTGTAGTGAACTGGGTCAAAATGGTGTTGCTCACAACATGATTCAAAGAGCTGCCAATTCAGGGCATACATTCTCCTAGTGAAGGGAGCTGTGGAACTCAGAATCTTCTAGACAACTTTAGTTGAAGAGAATACAGAGAAGTTTAAGAGAATCTTAGAGAATCCAGAGACTATTAGCTGGCTCCCCTTAATGACAAGGCTACCTAGTGGCACTATCTACAGTAGGTGAACTTGATTCTGGTGAACCCTTGCTAGTATCTATTGGAGGAAAACAGGTGAAGCTTTAGGCATGTCTGTATTATAGCATCAAGCCATAGAAGCTGGGTGAGTGAGGCCATACCAAAGTGGATAGTGGAATCTCAGAGGTGAACAGAGGCTCTGCTGTACCTCTGCCAAATGGATTACACTACTTGTGGATGGAGTCCCCAGGCCGCGGCCCTTGCCTTGACTGGATGTCTGCCACCAGGTTTGATGCCCTGGAATGTACCTCACTTTAACTGAGAGTCCTGAGTCTGCACAAAGTAGGATATGTTACACCAGCCTAAAAAAGGGGCACGAACACAACCCTTCCTGGTGATTTATGTATGCCCACTAGGTTTGATGTAATCCTACATGGTCTAGAGGGCAAGTTGGGTTTCCTCCATGATGATGCTGTAAATATGTCTACACTATGTCTTTCACATTATGCATTGCCCAATATCCACTATCATGCAGACCAATAACAGAAGAATAATTTTTAGTGGCAGAAGAAAAAACATGACCTGAATATGGATTCTTTCATGATTTTAACATCTCTGTGTGAAGATCAGGGAAGGAGGTAGAGGAAAGTGGGGAGGTTGTTCTCGATTGGTTAAAAGTGATTATCCAATTTAGATCTTACTACCATGAACAAACGTGCTGTGCTGCATCGGTGTGCTCATAACTCCTTCACCATTTCTTACATTAACAAGGGCCTTGTACGATTGGAATCCTTAAATTTTTGGCAAAACCTACTTTAGCAAACTAGTTCCAGGTTTTTCGAACGATTGGAACCAAACCAATGTTAAAAGATTCTCTGGTGTCTGATTGTAAATAAAAATGTTAACTTAAAAAAAATTTATTAAGATCTGTGGTCACATAAAAAAAACACGGGCATGTTTGACACATGACCCCAATGGTCTGTGAGAATTATAAATTGGAATTGGCCAACGGGAGGTGTTATCGAGGCACCAACGGGGTGAGTTAATGATTTTACGTAGTGTTTGACAAATAGATAAAATATTGATATGTTTTAGAACTCCTAATTCTAAACAAATATTCTTGAATTTGTTTAGAATTAGGTTAAGAAGCCTACTTTTGCGAACTAGTCCTAGGTTTTTAACCTAACATCAATAAAACCAGTGCAATACAATTCTATTCACTCTCTAGGTCAATAATTTTCAAAAACGTGTTGAACTTTTTTAGTTGGAACACAATAAGGGTTGTTTAAAAAATGTCTGTGGCAAAGTGAACAATATGTCTGTATTTCCTAAATTAAACAATAGAAGACCATGAAAATAAGTGAGCTCATGCATCTTGTGATTCTAAAGAAACAAAAGCTGAGAGACAGCTGGCTCTTCCGGGGGAAGGCAGAGCTGCCACTTGTTCTCTGAGGCAGGTGATATGCCTTACATACACGATCTTAAATAGAGCAAGGAAACGTCAGGTAATATATGTATATATTAAACTACCTATTGGCTGTACATAAATAGTTGTCTTTTATAGATGACGTTTATCGATGCCGCATAGGCAATGCACCCATTTCATTCTCAAATGCAACATTGTGTTGTAACAGGCAATAATAGTAACAATGTGTTAAAGCATTATTATTTTAGCGGATCTTCATTAAATTATGTTTTATTCTGACAGACCCTGATCAGTGTTGCACAAGGTTAGTTTTTTTTTAAAGGGTTAGAGGCCATTTTACTTCATGTGACATATTTGTTCTCCAGACAATGCATGTCTGCAAAAGCAATAACGTAGCATGGGCCAAAGGAGTTTTCAGCATGTTCGGCAGTGCCGCTAGTGTCACATTATGATTGTCGTTGTTTGCCCCGTCAAGTCTTTGTCTGATGAATATACAAAATCTGCGTTTGTTAATGTCATTTGTCCCACCTTGTCTAGTTGGTCTACGATTGTAGAAGTTAAGTCTAAGTTGTCAGTAATGTTTGAGGTTCGTACATTACATTAAATTTAAAGTTTAATTTCGGTTTGTCTTTTTCTTGTTTTCATTTAAAGTTATTTTCGCTGCTTGTCGCCTCATGGATTTTTGCTTTCAATTGTTTAAATAAAATGTTTTTTTTGTGTTAATCGCTTTCTGCAACTGGGTTCTTCCCGCACGTTCTTGACACAATCAAAGTATTACAACATTAAAAGACAGGACCAATGGAAACTATTAAACAAAATTTAAATAAAAATATAAAATTTAAATATATAATATTTAAAATATAATAATAATAAAAGGAAAGTAAGTACTGAGATCTTTTGAAACCCAGGGGCTTTACAAGACAAATATTATCGCAACAATCAACTATGAAACCTTTGGAAAGTGCCCTAAAAACATTACACTGCATTAAAAGTACCAAATCTGGAAGGATTTGGAAATAATACATGTTCATGTAACTTTAGGTTTTTCAGATATACAAGATAAAAAAAACAAACCCAGGTTACACAAAACAGTATTCCCTTAAGTTCGATTTTAGGTTTAAAATCCAATTATTAGTGATGACTGCTCACTCACCTTCATTGTGAGGGCCTTTCGAATGTTAATGAAAGGCTATTGTAAGCCTCTATTTTACTTCATTTCTGTAATGAAATATACTTGAAGCACTATTATTGTAAGTGCTTTAATGTCTCTAAGTGCATGTCTACAAAGATATTGAAGACATGTAACAATGGGTTTTGGGTGGGCTACATTTAAAATATAACCAATACATTAAAAGCAATGCATGCAGTGGATCAATAGCTGTCATTATTAGGGAAGGCTAAATTTAAAGGCAACCAATCCAGTATGAGAGGAATAAGCTCTTTCTCTGCCTCTCTTTGCTTTCCACTGGCCACTTTCTACAGTTCTTTAGGGACTCTCAAAATCAATATTTTGGTTGAAGAGTCCCTAGATTCCTTAGGATCTCCTGGAACAAGAGCCTTTTTCGGATGACATGGAGCTCTTTTGACCAAACAAAATGGATCTGTGGATTGTCTATTATTTAAGTTTGAGTGTTTCTGTTACAATTATGCTGCTGTTTAAGTTTTTAAATTTATAATTCTAGTTCTGTTTTCCATTTAAATGTCTTGTTTTCATATAGAGAAATGTATGTTGCACTTGTTCTAGACTTTGTAATAAATATTTTGAATTTTATAAAGCACATTTTGCATTTGCATCAAAAGCTCATACTCTGTCTTAAAGTACTATGTGTAACAACATGAACATTTTATTTTCTATATTACCTCACAATAGTCAAATGGATAACATGTTAAAATATGCTTATGTTAGTTAACTAAATTAGTTAAAATAAATATAAATAAGCAATACTTTGGGTAAGTGCATTTGTAATCATGGTGTCTGTTACGAAGCCAGGCTCCCGCAACAAGCGATGAGCGCATTAACTTTTATTTTGAAGTTGGTTTGTGTCCCCTGTGTTTGATGTCATTTCTTGTTTTAGTTTAATCGTTTGCACCTGTCTCTATTTGATTATTATGTGTATTTAAGTTCCTGGTTTTGTTAGTATGTTTGTGGGTTATTGTTTGGCAGTTCTGTGTTTCTTCGAGTTCTGGATTTTCTATCATGTCTTGCCTGGTTTCTTGGATTTGCGCTTGTGATTATTGATTACGGTTTTGGATACCTCTGCCCCAGTCTCTTGGATTATATGTTTATTCACCCTGGTTTGTCTTTTACGTTTTCACTGTTGATGCACATGTTGTCGCCCTTTTTGTTTAACGGTTGGTGTTTGTGTTGGTTCCTGTTTTTGTTAATTCATTAAATACTGCTTATTCTTTAGTTCCGTGTTCCCGTCTTTGTTTATTCATACAAACACAACCGTTCCCACGTAACGGTGTCAGGGTGTTACGGTGGAGGCTTCAACGCGACAGCAGAGAGAGCCTTCTCCGGAATACTGATCATCCTCTTACGAACTACATTTCCCATCAGCCTTCACCCGCTGATTACACCTGGAAGAAGCACCTGTTCATCATTACACTTAGCGTATATAAACTGAACTGTTTCATTCAATCTTTGCGAAGTCTTGTTTGCCACTGGTAACATTTCTGAGCGTTTTTCCCTGTGATCTATTTGCCTATTGTGTTTGACCCTGTCTGCTTACTGGTTTTTTGATTCTTGCTGCCTGCCCTTTTGGATTTGTCTGTTTATCGGTTTTGTGATTGTTCTCCGCCTGCCTCGACCTTTTGCCTGTTTTTTGACTGATTATATGCTGCCTGCCTTTGACCATTGCCTGCCTAACGTTTCTGATTTTGTCTATTGCCCCTTTATTAAATTATTGCATATGGATCCGAATGCTTCTGACCCATTATTAAACAGGGTACTGGCTTCCTGAGATATCGCGTTTTGCCAGGATCCTGACACAGTCAGTGTTATATGTCAGAGTGCGAGGTTTAGATTCCGACTCGTCTTGTTGCAGTTCGGTTCTGGTTAGAGTCAGAGTCTGAACTCGCGCTCTGGGTGTGCGTTCTGTGTGGAAGCACATGGCTCTGTTGTTTACATCTGCAATGTGCTCTCCGGTCTTGTGTCATTGCCCCACCTCCTTGTTTCCTTGTCTAAGTTAATTTCGCGCACCTGTTTGTCATTATTCCCCTTTGTATTTAATGCCCTTGTGTTTGCTGTCCTGTGCTGGTCTGTTCTCTCTCTATCTCCCATGCTCGTTCTCCGTGCTTTACCGGTGTTAGTTATCCCGAGTCTTTTTTGGTTTTGTAGTCTCGTCTTTGCATGATCGTCTTCCTCGCGTCTAGAGTTCTGTTAGTCATTCCATTGGTGTTCACCGTTCAGTGTTTTTTGGTTAAGTATATGTTCATGTCTGTGTTAATCAGGCAATAGGTAGCAGTTAGGTTGTCATTTTTATCTCTGTTTTAGGGGCTTACAGGCTTGCTAAATAATACATATCTATTTAAATCACAATACAATGCATTAAACAGTCCTAATATGGAAGAATCTGTATATGGAAGTTTAAGTTTACACAGCTAAAAGACTAGGCTTAACTTAAGACTTAAGACTAAGGTTCATCAGTTGTAGTAGTTGTGTGCTGTAATGGATTTGTTAATTGTGAAGAGAAGGCAGCTTTAGAATAGGGAATGGGTAAGGGTTAATAAGTATCCAACTACTAGTGAATTAGTAATGAGCAAGACTTCACTTTAGAATGGGTAACATATTCAGACTTAAAGACTTAATTTAGAGTTAATTGGACACTATTAACACTTGTAGTTATGTGTGTTGTTACATAAGAATAGACTATATTATTAAGTGTTATTAAGAGAGAATGACTATTCTTCTGCTACTACCAGCTTATTAAGCCCATAATAAGCAAAGCGTATTAAGATCATAATTCTCATACAACAACTGCCTTACTTACTCCCAATAAGCAGTAACTATGAGTTTATTAAAGAAAAACTCGTGGTTAATGGTCTGTTAGGCGTAGAATATGGTCGTGCAGAGTAAGGCATTAATATGTGCTTTATAAGTACTAATAAGCCGTCAATATGCTAGTAATAATCCTGTTAATAAGCAATTAGTTAATAGTGAATATGTGTACCTTAATTTAAAGTGTTACCGACATTTTTATTTAGATTCGTTATGGGATGCTAAAACATTCAAAGTGGGCAGGGACACTTTTTGCTTATGTAACTGTAATTTCGAGAAGGGAATGAGACATGGTCACCAAACTTGGTACACATATGTAGGAATCTAATCTGTGGACATGTAAAACAAATGCAGTGATTGATCACTTGGTGGTGCTATAATGTGAAAAACCACAAAAATGACTAACTAATAAGTTAGCTCAGTTGACTAGAAAATTGGCATGAAGTGTCATTTTCAAGGTGTCATAATGGTACATGAAGAAATTTGATTATCTTGAAAAACATGGCTACATCGGCCAATGAAATTTGATCACCTATTAGGCAGGTTAACGAAGGCTGATTGGAACGAATATCAGTGGGCACTCATCACTGCAATGGTTTGTAAAAAAATTGAAAGAAATTAGCCACCAGGGGGCACTATATTGTTTTTATAGTGAGTTAATGATTGTATTTCATATGAGGGTTGACAAACAGATAAAATAAAGATATTCTATGTTAGATCTTCTAATTCTGAACAACTTTGCCTCTGGAACCACTGCTGTCAATCAATACAGTCTTTAAATATTTGTATTTGTTCTCCATTTCTCCATTTCTTTAGATTTACCAGTAACAATTTTAGATCCATGAAGTCAATCTCTATCAAGATCAATGTTCTGCAGACTTCACACAACAAAGCATGCAGCACACAGCTCAATCACTGACCATTGGCTAATGGAAGACAGTTTTAAAAACAGTTTTATTTACCTAGCCTAGAATTGTGTTGCATATGCAAGTGATTTACTTGGATTACTTGGATTGGTCAATACTAAATTGTGCAACCTGGGGCACATTATTGTAAATTCACATATATTTACAGTGTTCCTAAAACATTCATAGGCCAAGCTGCAGGAGCACCTGCATGGAGCAAAACACAAATCTGTTTCTCTACAGATTTGATAATATTTGTCCAAATGTACACCTGTTCATGGGGATGAGAGCGGATTTACCTGCCTTTGAAGAAACAATACATTTTAGAAAGTTCATTGCACTGTGTTTTGAATGTGTATCTTGAATTGCTAGTTTCTGGAAGTGTTCGAAGCAACAAAGGGCTGTATTTTATAACACATACATGATCCACCCCCTAACCAAAAGTGGAATTTCACCTCAAACTTGCTTTACTGCTTCAGAGTCAATTTACATGACACATTCAGGTGTCATATGATACATATTAAATAAATTCACACTGTCGTTTAGACTGCAGAAAATAAACAGTTTACTTAATTCAAGCATACCTTAATATAAATACAGTACATTTTTAACATGAGAAAATTTCCAGTCTAATCTCCTTTCTGCCTGTGCTGTACATGTTCTGCAAGGCAGTGTCACCATTATTTGCCAAAAACATTTTGCAGAATGTGTGTGTGTGTTTAATTTAATCATATATTGGGGACAAATTTACCCAAAAGCTAGCAATACTGGACAAATATGAGGAAAACCTCATTTTGAGGATGTTCTAATTTGTGAAAGTGCTATAAAAAATATAGAAAATAAAGTTATTTTAATTGAAAAATGCTAAAAGTTTTTTGTTAGGGTGTGGGTTAGGTTATATTGTTTATAACTAGCTGTGCACAGAAACGTGTGTGTGTAACTCACCGCAGAAGAGAACAAACAGGATAAAGACTCTGCTACATTTTGTTCTCATTGTTTTTGGGGTCATCATGTCCAAAGCATTATTTTTAAATCTAGAATAACACCTCAATTAGATACAATGATATCAAATACATTTACACAATACATAAATTATCCACATTTTAAAATTGTAAAGGTAGTGGACGTCAAGCAATGATTTTTAGCATCTTAAACTATATTTAATACATTTTTGCTGTTAAACAATTATTTTTGCCTTTTTACATTTCTCATTTCTTTATTTAATGTTAAGGTACTTCATGGTATTGTTGTAAATTCCTAATGCATATTATACCCCTGTTTTATAAACCTTCATCTTTTTTTAACGAAAGGCATCTATCATCTATCTATCTATCCATCCATCTATCCATCTATCTACCGAAGCTCCTATCACTCAGCTCTTATTTTAAACACATCCTAATTCTTCATTCCTAGTAAAGGTTTGCTTTCTTCATATGCTTTCAAATTAAGTTACATTACAAAGACCCTATCCACAAAGCATTAGCAATTAAATACTTCACAATGAATGAAAATGTAATTATTCAAAGTTTGAGACTAATGATTTGGTAATTGTAACATCATGATTGTGATTAAGGAGAAGAACTCTTACCTGTAATGTTGTGCGTGTGTATTGGCACTCCTCATAGATTTCATCAGATATGAAGTCTGGCCTGCAGGCGTCAGTGCTTAAATATTCATGTAGACCCATGTCACGCCCATAAGTGACTTTTGGAGGTTCACATTAGCTTCTTCTTAAATTAATTAATTTAATAAATTAAATTTTTCATAATAATAAACATTTCTAAATGACACTTATTTGACTAAACACATTTTCTGGAGAACAATTTCCACAAATCGTTTTTTCATTATAATAGAGGATATGTCACATAAACCAACAGACAGTGGGCTGTGCTTGGCACTAAGGGTGTACTCACACTAGGCACGGTTGCCGTGAACCGGGCCCGAGTACGATTGTCCCCCCTCCCCACTCCCCCTCTGGCCTGCACTCACATAGGG
>JAZGTI010019170.1:0-11235 GCA_036877585.1 Botia kubotai | reverse complement strand
TGTATGCCAAAATGAATTGGGTAAATGTTTAGATGTATTAGGGTTTTTTATAAAGGGGAACACTGAATATTGCATGTTAATGCTGATGTCTGTCTTAGTTTTCCAAGTAATATTTAGAATGAAGAATGTAGTAGAAAGCATTTATAATACAATACATCAGACTTTGGGGATTGTGAACAGATGGCTGTAGGGTGTATTGGTATAGCATAGATTCTGTCCCCTGTGAAGATGAGACACAACAGACAACAAGTTGGAGACAAGTAAGCACAGAAGAATTGTACTAATATTATTAAGTGCTGATTAGATAGCTGGGAATTGCATACTAAGCTGGATATTAAACACTATGTTATCATTATGTTTAGATAACACAGTTAACACAGTATTCATTTGATTTTTTTTTCTTGTCCAGGAAGACACAATGTCACTGAAATCTACCATCTTTTACGTTCTCTGTTCTAATAAGTCTTGCCTGTATTTCCGTCTTTAGGCGCCTCCACTGCACCAGGAACTACATTCACATGCATCTGTTTGTATCCTTCATGCTGCGTGCCGTCAGCATCTTTGTGAAGGATCATGTGGTGCACACCAGCGCTGGGCTGCAGGAGTTTGACGCTGTGCTCATGAATAACTTCACTAATGCAGTAGATGTGGCTCCAGTGGACACATCACAGTATGTGAGTCATCTACTGTCTCATTCATCTCAGGAGTATTTCGGCAACCGTTTATGTTTATCATATCAATATTAGTATGGGTCATAGCTTTCAGTTAAAGTACATATATTTCAGTCTCCTGATTAGGTTACAAGAACATTGCCCTAACGTTTCACAAGTAACAAAAATGTAATGTTATTTTAAAAGTTCCAGGAAAGATTAAAATGTCCATGTATTTAGACATTGTATTGACATTATTGGTTGGTTATAAGAACGTTATTCAAACATTTTTTTTTATTTTGTAAAACTTTATATATTTAAGTTTTTAAAATGTTCCACTAACTATTTAAAAATAGCAGTTTTGATATGTCAACATTAAGAAATGTTCTACTTATGTTACTACTTTCCTGATAACTTTGAGAGAACTTTTGGAGAAGTGAAAAGCTTTTGAATCGTTTTAAAACATTTAAAATCTTTTTACAGAATTTGATTCAAAATATCAGTCAGAGCTGCTTTAATCTGGCAGAATAATTGTTTCTAATCTTACTCATTACGAGTAATATGTAGTTGTGATTCTCAGGGCTCTTAAATAGACGTGGATATTGATTCACAAGCTAAGGCCACTGCTACTAAGTACAAGTCTTTTAAAAAGCACACAGCAGAAGCTAAATACAAACTGAACAAATCATTAGATTTAAACTCATTGTGTTTGCATTTCCATTTCTGTGTATAACGTTATGCTGCAATTTAACAAGGTTTTTTTTCTGATAAGCTTGCTTTGTGTGCATGTGTACGTTTTAAAAGAGAAACGAATTACTTCATTACATCTCTAGCACTCAGCAGCAGCAGGCCTTGAGCATTTGTATGGTTTGCGTGGTGGTTAATGTTGCCACTGTGCACAGATGGGGGTAGAAGTCCCAGCCTCATTCCGAAGTTACAAGTATAGGCTTAATAAGATATATAATATATAAATAGAAAAAAAAGAACAAATGTTTATGTTAAAACAAACTCTTAATAGATGCATGAAGTCAATACAAATGCAGACTGTTTGTTAAACAAACCTGTGCTTGTTACACCTAAATTACTTCATGCTATTTTTTTAAGGCTTCACAGAAATTCATGTAATGTACATACTTAGAATTCTCTGAAAAGTGCACACCTCATCTACTGTACACCACTAGCAAAGTACGTTTGACAAAAGTGATTTACGGCTTTCCTGTAGCTCAGTGGTTAGAGCATGGCGTTAACAACGCCAAGGTCATGGGTTCGATCCCAGGGATTGCACCTACTCAATGTATAGTGATCAATGTGTAGTATAATGCAATGTAAGTCGCTTTGGATAAAAGCGTCTGCCAAATGCCTACAATGTAAATGTATGAGTCAACAAGAAGAGTTGAGAGCACAATTACAAGAGACAAGAAAAATGTTATTTGGGAGATAAAGGAGAGGATGTGCATATTAGAGATAAGGAGTATATTGAGCACTAGGTGCATTAACTTATTAAACCCTATCAACAAAAAAAGCACAGTTTTAGAGAAACAGGATTTATAATAAACTGTTTAAATAGGCAACTGTAAAAGCAAACTGAGTGAGTCATGAATGTGTACAGTAAGTACAATTTAATTTAATTTTTAAGTGCATGTGCCCCTCTGTAGAGCTTTGCATGTCACTGATGGACAGATGGACGGACTGATGGATAGATGGATGGACTGATGAATAGATGGATGGAAAGATGGACAGACAGACAGACGGTTGGATGGAAAAATGGATAAATGTTTGGATGGACAGATGGATGGATGGATGGATAAATGAATGTACTCATTCCTGCTAATCTTACTAGACAGTGGTAAATGAAAGACAGGAACAGTGAGTGAATATTCGTGATGGCATGAATAGGTGAAGCGCACATAAGCAGCACTCTTTTCAATCATCTGCTGTTTATTCCAGGCACACACTGTGCTATATGCAAAATGTGCCATTTGATTTCATAACCAGAGGCACAGATTTCTTCCGAATGTCATCCATTACAACCTGAACCTTGCTGCAAAGATGCACCACAGAGTGTTGAAGAAGCCTGGAAGAGCAGAAATTGAAAGGGGTCAAGTTGGGTCTGAAAGAAGGGACATCCGGGTGAGGTCTGACCCCAATTCTGGTTCTGGCGAAAAATAAATATTTTAATGTTAATGCGAGGTTGTGCCCCATCTTGCTACTTTGTTGGAGAGGGGGACTGAAATTGTTGGCATTGAGGAAATGCCAAGCTTGGGGTCAGAGGTCATTGGATTGCTGGAAGCTGTACGTGCCCACAGTATCATCCTTAGCCGTGTGTTATAGCACAGCTTACCAGAGGGCTTTTGTTCCACACCACCTCTCCTCTCCACCCCAAATCTCATACACAATATGTCTGAGTGCTTTAATATATTTAAACCCAGCACATGGCCCGTCTAACAATCCTTTCAGAGAGGCTAAAACAATCGCTTGTCCCCGTTTGGTGTGTTTTGGTTGGGAAATGATTATCTATTCCCACCTACGCTTGTATCCGTGCCCATGGTGGGCAGTGTTGGAGATGTACTGACTGTACTCTTAGCTCTTTTCTTTAAACAGCTGCATAGCAGGAGATAAGTGCTATGGAACCAGCATATTAGAAGGATTTCTGGACCAGTTGCTTTGCAGTCTATAGCCGCAATGTTTATGCTAGGTCCAAACAGCGGTTTCGCTATACGTCCGCGGTGATCAAAGCTACGGTGGGCTTTGATCTGTCTGTCTTTGTTTATCAATAATATGTACCAACCAAATACTGTTTGTTGCGTATATTTCAGTTGCACAAAACGCTCAGATCAATAGAGAGCTGTTGCCCAGGCAAATTCGCATCTCAAAGGAACATGCAAGACATTTTTTTTGTTGTTTTTCTTCAGTGGAAAAGCATCTGAAGCAACTTGTGGTAAAACTCTACTGTTTGTATGCTTTGTACACTGCTTTTGTCTCCAGTACTCCATGTTGGCAGATTTAATGAAAAAATTGGCAAAATGCAGAAGATTAAAAAAAGTTTTGAAAGGTCCAATACAAAGACATAAAGCTACAATAGTTTATGTTGCAGGTCCAAACCAAATGTGGAGTCACAGTTACAGTTAGAGCTGGACAAAATATGTGATATATGTGATATATTTAATATCATTAACCAATAAAAATAATTTTATATTGTAAATATGGCAACTTTCATCTGACCTGAAAACACTGTTTTTTAAGACTTCTTTTCACAGACCAAGAATTTTTTTAATTGGTCTGTTTTATAATGATCTTAGTTGTTTCTCAATCTCGCCGAGCGTTTGGCATTGCATTAACTATTTACTTTACTCTTGCGGTCTGTTTCGTCATTTCCCAGGATTGAATGATTAACATTCTGTGACCAAGGGTCCCTGAGAGGAAGAAATAGCTGTATTTTCAATCCATTATCCGGTCTGCAGTATTGTGTGAAAATCAGGCTTTCTGCCATGCAGCTTGTTTCATTATTTATTATAACCGGGATCTGCGTCATGCGACGGGAAAGGGAAATTGTCTAAATTGTACGGAGAGTGAATGGGCATTGTAGCTCTTCGTGATGTAAACGGAAACGCATATAAAGAGATCTCAAGACCCTACGTCTGACTTTTGGCAAATGTCACTGAATTTCAACAGTAGGTATTCTTACATTTATGCATTTGGCAGATGCTTTTATCCAAAGCGACTTACAGTACATTCAAGTTATACATTTTGTCAGTATCTGTGCTTCCCTGGGAGTCGAACCCCCAACCTTTGCGCTGCTAATGCAATGCTCTACCCCGCTTTTCAGCGTTTGCGTGCGTATGAATAGAATAGAATAAAGTCTGGTCTTGTGTGACCGTACCGTTGTCGGGAGAGAGGCAGAGAAAAGATAGAACAAAAGTTTCAGATATTCAGGTGAGGCGTTCAGATCCTCCAGGTGTATTGACAACATAATCCGCGCCTTGCTTCCCTCTGGCGCCTCTTTGATCATCTGTCAGAAGAACTAAAGGTCTTGCAGTTACAACTGGTTTCTGGCACTTTCATGTGTCTAGAGTTGATAAGGCTTTTGTTGTCCATGTTTAGAACAGTGGGTCCTTTTACTGAGTTGCTGATGCAGGCACTACCCAATCCCCCCATGCATTCCGTAGGGAAAGGGAATATTAAAGTAATAGGTCACCCAAAAAATGAACATACTGTTCCAAACCACTACTTTCATTTGCCTCCTTGGAACACAAAATTTTTGATATTTAGAAATAATGTTAACACTGCTTTTTGTTCAAGGGAAGTGGATGGTACCAGGGGCGGTCAAGCTGCAAACAGAAAAATTCGGCATCATTAAAATAGTCTGTATCACCGTTTTCTGAAGCTGTATGAGAGCTTTGTTTGAGGAGCGGACTGAAACGTACAGTAAATCGTTCTTTTTATAGCAGCTTTCAATTTTATTGAATATATCATATCCGAGTGTTTCTGATGAAAATGAAATGAAAGGGAGGGCTATTTTTTGTTGAACCTGCAAGCAACCCAGAACCAACTGCAAAATACTATGTAGCTACTTTCCTTTTGTCCACAAAATAATCAATGCTTATGACAATTTTTGAACAGACAGAATCACAAAGTCTATACGCATTTTCATTTTCTCGCAATGTTTTCATTACAGCTGTTTATGGCATATACTGCCGTGCCATTATTTAAATTCAGCTTCTATTCTGTTTCAAATAAACAATAAATGACACTTCAAATCAAAACAAACTGCGGCTGGTTGCTTACATGTTAGTTAGATGGTCCCTGTCTGTTTAAGCTGTGTTAAATCATGTAAACCAGACCGCATGTGGTAAGTTAGAAGTCTAACTAGCAGCAGGTGAACTGTCTGTTACAATCTAAACAGATCATTATGTTCAGAAACCATTAAAGCATGTAGAAAACAACCATGTGTGCAAAGCTATTTGGAATATGCACATCAGATAAGGATTAAATCTTATCTAAGATTAAATCTTTAAATTTAAATAAGATCTTTAATGTGAAAATACTTTTGATCACACAGGAAGCCCGTTTGAAATCCCATATTAATGTCTTGGGAGTAAAACTATTGCACTTTAACAATATTCATAAGATGATGATAGGCAAGATTTTATGGCAAAATTTAACAGCACAGTGACCGATTTCAAAGTGTCTGGGAAGGCAGGAAGGTTAAAATGTTGGACTCAAAATCTAATGGGGTTCTCTTATGTAGTTTTAAACATGCTTAGAGGGCGGGCAAGATTTGATCATGACCTGTTTAATCAGACATACTTTTGTTATTGACTGTGTGGCTGAAGTTGGGTCTGAAAAGTTCAGGTATGAAAATTAGGATGTTGTAGGTGTGCACAGATCAGTAAGGAAAACACAGGATTATATCTCAGATATTTAGAATCTGGGGCACTTGAGAACATGGCAGAAAGGTTAAAGCTCTTTTGTGAATCAGCAATGAGATGTTTTGACTGATACTGTATGAAGAAGCTTTCAAATCCAGAAGTGAATAGAAAGTGTTTAATCACCTGTGTTACATCTGACACCATTAATGTTGTGAACCGCTCACTGTTCACAAAAACCCCAGCAGTCATTTTTCAAATCTATGGCAAAACTAAGCTGTTTAAAAAATGACTAAAAAAGATTTTTGTAGGATGATATCATAATTACAAAGAAAAGATAATGACTTTTTACAAACCGACAATCTACTAGTCATTATAACAACTTTGTTATAGTGATCAACCAGAATTAAACAAAACATCCTATAATGTATCAGAAAATTAAAATTAGACAGATCGTTTTAGACAGATGGATATAATGTCATTACACAATTTAAAACAATTTGATTTGAATTGCTTTGTAGACAAATGTAATTTGTGCCAACATGTGTAAATGTCAATGTCATTTTATTTTAATCAGTGTTTTTTTTTTTCATTTTTAATTTTATACATTTTTTTTTAACCAGGCAGTGTAGAAAAAGATGCCAAGAAGTGCCCAGTACACATGGGAAATACTAATACTAACACTCCTTAAATACTATTTTAAAGCATCACAGATGGTTGAGATATATAATTGAGGGAATGCCCAGAGTGTGCAGAGCTGTCAACTAGGCAAAGGTAACAATTTAACAAACTGGTTTTGACTTGTTAAACAGTTGTTTTGATGACCTTGACTGTTAATCTGAAATGTGCAAAATAATATTAATAAAGAGTGAGTAGCTGTATCCAGACAACTGCTGTGAAGTGTGGATTGATGGATTGATGGATAGATGGATGGATGGATGGATGGATGGATTGATGGATTAATGGATAGATGGATAGATGGATTGATGGATGGATGGATAGATGGATGAATGGATGGGTCCACACAACATGCATACGGCTGCCTGTAGACATTAAAACAAATTGTTAAGAATGAGACGATAATTTTATTCACTGTAAAACTTCCTTATAATTACCTGCATTTATTCAGGATATTTGTAATGTGAAATTCCCTTTGATTCAGTTCATTGGTCTGAATAGGCTTTATGGTAATTAACCACACAGAGCTGTCATGGCAGTAAGCTAATAGCTTCATTAAACCGCATAGCACCTCCAGCCTGCAGTCAGCTGATTGTAATGAAAGGTTGTCACTTTGTCCCAGTTCTGTACATGGTCCTAAAGAATATTTCTGTCATTGGCTTTGACAGTGCGCCATCAGAAACGAAGTTATTGAGCCAATTATCCTAACACACAATTAATGGCGATGATACTTTTGTAGAATGTTAAATTGTGTGCCGTCTGGTGAGCATCTTCAGTCGAGGTATGCTGTGCACAACCTCGTGAGTACCTAATCACATGCTACGCACGCTGGTCTGATGGACTGTTATTGCGTGATCGATGGTGTCACGTCACGCCCCATTTTCACATTCAGTGTGAACAGATGAATTGCCTGTCGCTGTAATCTCACCGTGTTATGTCTAGTTAGCTTATAAGAAAGTTCTTAGCTTGTACTATTACATAAATGTGTCTTTTTTTGTAGGAACGTTTCATTTATTTCTGCAGTATAACACCTCCACATTGTAGAGCGAGAGATTTTTAACATTAATAAGCTTAAAATAAAGAAGCTTCATTTTCAGTTAAAGCTTCATTTATTTGTGTGGGTAGTCTGACTGTTGGAAACATTGTGTTAGGACGCAGCGATGGGCACCTCAATGGGGGACTGACCTCCAGCCGTGTACAGGAAATCAGTTTGTCACAGCCGGCATTGCATCCCAACCAATATGTTTTCTAAATTACTTGGGGCATTTGGCTCCATTTGTTCCAAACTGCCGTTTGTGAAAAAGGTGTGATGTTTTCACTGCTTCTGCTTCGCTTGTCTTTCAGATGGGCTGCAAAGTGACAGTCTTGCTGTTCATCTATTTCCTGGCTACAAACTACTATTGGATTCTGGTGGAGGGCTTATACCTGCACAGCCTCATCTTTATGGCTTTTCTGTCTGACTCTAAGTACTTGTGGGGCTTCACTTTGATCGGATGGGGTGAGTATGTAATGGTAGTGATTTTGAAAGCAGCAATTTATGGACATTCCCGCCTGTGTCGGGGTTTGTAACATTCCTTGGCAAATGAGATGCTGCCATAGCCGGTTTAGTTCTGCCAAGTATCTAGTTTTGCTCACGGGCAGTTGACATGGCATGTAATTTTACTTTCCTTAAGAAAAAAGTCAAATCATTTCTCTCACACATTCATCAATTTGCTGGGCAACAAAGAGCACAGCTTTTGTCCGTAATCGCAGTGATCTATTTAAATTGTTATTTGATTTTTTTTAGCAATTTCAAGTTAAATGTGGACATCGCTGTGTGACTGCTCATCATAAAATGTCAAATACCCAAATGAATTACAACGAACAGTGTTAACAGAAACGTAAATCTCATGAAAATTCCTGGAAGTGTTGCTAATTAGAACACTAACAGGAACATTTTTAAGCTTATAAGAAAGTTTTTAGCTTGTACTATTATGTAAAAAATGTTTGTAGGAACGTTTTATTTATTTCTGCGGTATAACACCTCCACATAGAAGAGCAAGAGATTTTTAACACTAATAAGCTTAAAAGAAAAATTTTAGTTAAAGCTTCATTTATTTGTGTGGGTGGTAGCTAGTTGCCTGAAAGTTACTCAAATCCTAAATCAAATTAAATCAAAATTGCTGCTTACGTGTTGTCCGTTGGCTAAAAAATAAGAAAAAGTATCTCTTTACATGTGTTATTTTTTTAAAACTATATCCTAATCAGTTTTAATTTTAATTTTTACATTTAAAAACAATGATGTAACAATAACGAGTTGTGATGAATTGTCATGTAACATTTAACAAATGTTTTAGGCATTTTCAGTTTATTCATAAATATTCTCTAGTTTCATTCTCATTCTTTCCAAATTTAAACTCTGACGGTGATATAAAATCCTGCAGGAAAGTTTGCAAACGAAATATTAATTAGGTATAAATAATATCTCATTACCTCGCGCCTCGTCACCCTTCCTGTTTGTGCGTAGTGACTAATCTTATTAAACAGCAAATTGACTCAATGGTTCACAATGAATACAGAGCAGAACCGTAACCTGGATTCAACTGTGGGTCAAGGCAGCGGATAACGTGACTGAATAGGGAAGTTGATTATCAGCTCATTTCTATTCTGTAACAGATCACCTTTCATAGAGTAAAGACGCTGTGAAAATCTTTTATCTATCTAGAGTCAAGAAACCTTATGGCTGTTTTCTTTATTTGCTCACATTTAACACTGTAATAGAGTACATGTGGATGCAGCTTTTAAATATGATGTATTTCTTTGAGAAACATCCACCAATCAGCCATTGTTCATAGCGTTCATTCCCTCCCTACGCTGCTACACTGTGAAACAGCAGAGCAGTAGCTCACTGCAGTTTGCTTGGAGAGGTCGCTTCCTTTTCAAGTGGTTTCAAGTTGAGCGTTCTTTATTTGTCATTCCTGTTTGATGTGTTCCTCCTGGAAGGGCAGAGATGGAGGCACCTTTGATATGCAGATTTTCCATCCAGGAGCGACTGCTCACTACGTTCTCGTCATTTTGTTCGCAGTGGCTTATTAATGACCTCCAGGTTAGGTCTGTGAAAATACCACACAACAATGTATGGTGCGTCGGCTGAGTTGTTATAATCAAAACAAACCATGACAATTACTATTACGGTTACAAATTATTTACGCACGTCGTTCCAAATCTGTATTCCAAATCTTTTTCCCCTGTGGAACACAACAGATTGTCACAGGTGTTTTTTAATACACTGGAAGTGAAGGCAGCTGTCCAAGTGAAATCGTCCTTTAAATATTTGATTTCAATTTCAAGACAAGAAAGAAAGTCATTCAGGTAAGAATGAGTCAGTGGTGATAGAATTTAGGTGGCCTGTTACTTTAAAATTCCTCACAGTGGGATCTACGTACTGTTCGCATAGTAATGTATAACCTTTGATACCTGACTGCTCCCTACTTTTTCACAATTTACCAGAGATTTTCCCATTGACTGGTGGGTTATCATGCTAGGACACCTCCAGATCTAAGAAGGCATATGCGCCTGTTAAAGCACATGAAATAGGCTCCACTCTTTCAATGATGTCACCCAGAAAATGTACTACGAGGGGAGGCAGACAAAATTTCTCAGACATACTCCCTGACTCGCAGTGATGCCCCATTATCGCCATGGGAACTGCGTATAGAGAGGAGGGCACTGTCAAACGACATACAACCCTTCTTGATATGCATGATATGATTCTGGTTTCTCTGGAGTTTAAACTGTGCTTCTTATAAGTGAGATGCAGCATTTACTTTCTGTTGACAAGGTCACCCAAGATTAAACATGCTGATGAAATACATTTATAATCAATGCAGTGAAGCATATGCAGAACAACATTTATTACTTCAAATGTTCATGATTCAAATTTGTGTGGAATAACAATATTTAATATTTATAATAAATAATCAGCTCATATCTGATCATTTTGGGTTAAATTGCTAATTTCTCCAAAAGTCAGTTCTGAAATCTAAGGATGTTTAGTAAACTTGGAGGTCATTAAATTACATTGTACGGTATATGTCAGCATTATTGCTGCTACTTTCTGTATTATTTGTGTAGATATGGGCATTGGTTATACACATTCACCACTTTTAGCCTGTGAAATGACAAGCGGATGGTGTCATTGTAATGATGGATCAGAAGCATGAGGATCCATTTGCAGCATTTAATTGAAAACGTGGTCAAACAGGTAACAGGTAAACAATAGTAACGTAGGCAAGGCAAAAACAACAACAATATCCAGGCAGGGGTCGAGACAGGCAGCAAAGAATCATAAACGAGAGTAATCCAAGGTCAAGAGGCAGGCAGCAAACAGGCAGTAAACGATAGTCCGAATCAAACACAGAAATTCAAACAGGAATAAACACTCATGCTGCGTCCGAAATCGCATACTGCTTAAGTAGGTACTACATTTAAATATGAACGTACTACCCGACCGTTACAAAGTACGTACTATATAGTATGAATGTGGGTAGTATGAATGGAAT
>JAZGTI010019169.1:0-11236 GCA_036877585.1 Botia kubotai | reverse complement strand
TGATGTGTGGTCCTGTGTGGCAGGTTTTGCCCCTTCTGCCACCTCTATTCTCAGTGAAGGTTCTGCTCCTTCACCTACACAAAAAGTTAAATTGTTATCATGGAAGTTCATCTAAATGTCTCAATTATTTCTGATAAGGGCTCCCTGAGGCACCAGTTCAAAGATAATAAGCTCTCTTTTCCAACTAAAAACAGACACTCCTTATAATGTTGACGGAAGTTAAAACCCTTATTTTCCTTTCTTCAAGGTTCAGAGATAAACTGCTTACAAACCAGAAACAAACCAAACCATACTACATTATAGGTCAGTGACCTTAAGTGACTAGTAGAAGGTATCAGATTCATGTCTTGGGGCCTGAATCTTCTGTCATCTTCATGATGGAGAAAAAATAAATATTCATTTTTTTACATTCTGCTATACCAGTTTAGCTGCACCAAAAATATACAGCAGTCTAGACAAAAGGTAAATGTAGATTAGGTCACCTGAGGATCTACAACAATAAATTAGCTTTAGCTGCCTAAATCAAATAACTCCTCATCTTAAAATAAGGAATAAACACTTAAATAAGAAACTTAAACTTAAGAAAACAAAATCATTTTCTGTTATACAAAATTACAAACATCAAATAATTTCCATAACCTTGGCGATTTTTAGCGTCTGGGCATTTTAAGTCTGTGTACAAACAGGTCACATAAACAGAACTAAAGACCCACAAGAGGTAATTATTTCATATGATGCTTTTTAACATTTGTGGTAGTTTTACTAGGAAACCGTTTTTCAGATTCATCTCATGTCACAAAAAGATAAAAAAAAAACGTGATTTAAACTTACAGAAACTCTGAGGCATGAAACAGACGGATTGCAATGTCACGTTATGTGGTGTTGAAGTTTGTTATTTGATCATAAATTGGGATTATGGTTAAAATATGATTAATCGCACAGCCCTGCTTTCCCAATTTTTATTATATACTTAATGTTATTATGATTCTTCTTCTCAATATTACAATCTGTGCAGTTATATGCTGTCTCTTCCTTGCACTACAAAAGCTGGGCCATGATCGAATGAGAAAGTAGGGCAGAATACTAGCAACAGAAAGACAGTCCAACAGAGAACGGCAAAGGTTGCATGTTTTTCCTTACCAAGAAGAAAACTTTCTTAATCTTATTTTACTTATCTTTTTCTTTCATTTTCTTTTTGAGACTTATTGAAGTGAGAATTCATCGATTTAGCACTGAGGCTCATCTGCTTTCACTGCCACTAAAACCTGTTCAGAAACTAAGCCATTACTAACGTACTCTGACATTCAAGTATAACCACAAAATATAGCCTATATAAAATGAATATGATATTGCACAGTGATGAAACGCGACTTGTTGCGCTCACATTACGCAGTATTCAAGAATAGATCAGGGATAGTGCGCCACACTAACCAAAACTTAGAGGTAGCACACATCAGCTCTGACACTGAGGGAAATGAATAGGTTTAGTAGTGATGACTAATAAATAACCCAGTTCCAATGTAATGCTGGACTCTCTCACAAAGAGGCTCTGCTTTCAGAGCCATGACCACCATCACCGCCAGAGAAAACAGCTTTCAAGGGAGCCCAGCCCACGGCTGTGACATCAGCGACTGTCGGCTTAGTCACCAACAGCTCAAGCTATGAGGCAGTGGCAGCAGAACCACCTCCTCAAAGACGTCAGCTCCTCATGAACGCGAGCAGCCATTTTGAATCCAGACGGTCACCTGGCACAAACCACATTTTGTGCCAATGCTAGTCAAGCATAGTTGTGCTCCAGAGTTTTACTTTTGACAAAGTGGCATTACTGTGTCACAGTCGATTCCCTGCATAAAACTCACTTGTAATAAGATACATCTGACTACTATGTGCCACATTATTTGACCGGTAAGGATTGTCAAGTACGTGTTAGCCAAGATGAGAACGATTTGTTGTTTCAAAATAGCACGAATCCAGAATCAGCTTAAAATTGTATCCAAATGCCACTGATTAACTTCAAATTCAAGGAACACAATGGAACAAAACGCTTTCAGAAGAGCTAATTCCTTGTGGTGTATACAGAATCGTAATTAAAAAACGTTCTGTTTAGTTCGCACAAATCAGTTAAGCCAAATGTCTGCTCTGTTTAATAAACATTATGCGCTGTGGTTCTGCTCGGCCATCAGGCAAACAAACTTATTTAGGATTAATGCAATAAACCATTGTTTTGGATTGGCACAATTAATGTGCTTTTCCCTTCTTCCGCCATATGCTGTGACCTGATTAACAAAACACGAAATCTCTGCTTATACTGGCTGCACATGACATGGTATAGGAACATGGTGAAAACACAAGGGAACTATATTATGCTGTATATATATCAGAGCAAATTAAGATAAGCAGAGATACATGATGAAAATAACAATTTAGGGAATTGTGAATTGCAGCAAACTCTAAAGATACAGATCTGTGCTCCTTGCAATTCATATTGACTCAAGAAATCCCTATGCTCTTGTAAAACTGCTATTACTGTTTAATTAAAGCACATTGGGGAAATATTGCCCAAAACTAATCTGCCAGTAACCTCAGACTACCTGGCCGTAGATAAACAGCGCAGGAAATCAGATCGTATCTGCACAAACTTCGGGGCAACATTTGTTGTTTAGAGACCAGAATGGAGACGAATATGAAGTGTATGCTGTTAGTTTTACACACTCCCATCACATGAGATGTCCTCAGGAAATTCAGTGCTCTGTCAAGAATGAATGAAACGTTGGTGGTTTTCAATTATACTGTTTTAAGATTTCAACAGCTCGTACCGGCAAATCGCATGACATTAATAAGTGCTTTCAGAAATTCACATTACACAATATGGGTACAGATTTAAAAGTGTGCAAGGAGTCTCTCAGTGTGGATGATAAATTTTTGGGAACTGTAACAGATGTGAACAGAGTGCTGCAATGTGGCTCGCGTCTGATGCGTGTACCATGCAGTACGGTCGTGGAAGGCGTCACCACTGCCTACATCATACGACACCAACCCAAAAAATCAAAGTAGTTGCGTGCCATGCTCACTTCATACAAGTGCATGAATTAATCATTCCTAGCTCGAACGAGAATAACGATCGTTATATACGGAGGAAGAGAGGGTTTTACCGACACCAAACCGAATCCAATAAAATCACTTGGACGGACGTAACGCCATGTCGACATTGGTAGCCATATTTTGCTGCTTATTTCGACATCAGAGTAGTAGACATGTTCTCGCGACCATTTCTCTCTTAACTTTAGCGATTCTAAGAAACTTTCCAACAAGCCACACAAAATCACAGGACTGAAAACATTTAAATTGAGGTTATCGGGTCAGGTCATTGCGGTTATTCAAGTGATCACTTTCTACAATACGGTTTAGACAAAGTTCAGTGGTTTAGCTGAAAACCGTATAACTGACCTCAGAAGCACTTCGTAGCATGCTTCAGTCCACTACTTATTGTGTATTCACACAGCGTCTGTAACTTGGAGGCTTGTTTGTTAATTTGGTAACCAAGATCATTTTAATTCAGCCTTTCTTACCTGCCCACCACCAACGGAAAACCCTGCGATGCGAGGTTAACGACAGTTATGATCCGTAATTGCTCACTTTTCCACGTGTGCAGCCAACAGAATCGTACGATTGTAAAGATTCTGCCGATTTCTAAAGACAACAGCCGAAAAAAATTGGCGATCACCGGGGGATCTACGCCAAAACCCACATGATCAACTACGTCAGCAGACGTATTTGCATACGATACAAGACGCCGTTCCATCCTGACTTTAGAAATAATCGTTTAAAAGTTAAAGTTTGGAAATTGCCGACCACAAGCTACGGCTTCGAGTGCAAGTGCACTAGTTGACTTCGCCCCCGCGCTTCCTTCTTTGAGATGATTAAACCGCTGTTGTTTTGACGTCCCCTGCGTTAGTTTGGATCATAGGTCATTGAATATTAAGCATTCTGTAGAAGACCAGTGGCTGAGCAGAATCTCTCGCTCTTTCTCTATGCTCTTCCTCCCCTCCCATCCTCGCCCCTCTCCCTCCCTTTCCTCATCCCCTCCCACATTTGCCTGTATCCTTGTGCATCACAACAAACAGGCCAGGTTGTAAAATGAGACACGTTACAGAAGTGAATAGAGGGAAACTCTTTCAGTAACGTCTTTTTCCTGAACATTTGACAGTCACAGGGAAACAAATTGCTAAAAATGCCTGTCTTTAAGAACACAGACTAAAACGCATGCAAAAAATAGAAAGCAGCAAAGGCGTAGCATAATTTCGATTCACTGACCACGTTTCTATTATTTCACGTCTGCACGTCTGCCCTTTGGAGACTTGCGCATGCAGCAGTGGGCTACGCACTTTGCTGCAGAAGCTAATGAATTATTCATTAATCAGGACCTATCCGCCAGTGTTTGGATATATTTACATATAAATAAGCAGCTAATAAATTATTAATGTATATTAACTTGTTCTTTGTTTCCTTTCTTTTTGTCGTTTATTTTAACTCATCTGCAAATGTTTTATTCATCACCAAGGTGTAGCGCCGACATATACTTTTGCTAGTTAATGTATTTAACGCCATCTACAGGATATGTTATGTAACGTTAAATTGCGCATGTTGATGCTTTCTGTTTATAAATGCAATCGGCACAATCAACAGGTTGATGTTGTTACTTATACTGAAAGGGTTTTATGACAATAATGGCGTCGAAAGGTAGCCTACGTCTAATTTCTATTTAATTACTTTTAAAAATTTGTTTAATAAAAAACATTATTACATGACATCATGTTTTTTAATTTTGTCACAAAAAACATTGCTAGTATGATAAACGCACAAAAATACTTTTATTTGTGTATTAATTTAGAATTATGAGTGAAATTATCATATTAAATTATCACGAATCATATAAATTAATTACATAGATAGAAGAGCTCACATAACAAAATTAAAAATTACATTTCATAGTGAAATATGTTTTCATTCTTTGGGAAATGTCAACACATACAGGTGATCTTGGCCTTCAATAATGTATATTGATTTGGTGGGCTCAAACTGTTTGAGGGCAGACCTTGCTCTGCACAAATCATAATAGGAAGCAAACTAGTGCAAAGCTGAACGGTAAGTGCCAGGTGTAATGCAAATCAAATGAAACAATATTATTATGTCACATCTGTGTACATTCTAATGTACACATTTTTATATCCTAAATAAATGTTACATCCTGATCATTTGTTATTACAATTTATTAAAAAAATGTCAGTCTTATAGTGCTTGTCTGATAATTGTGTATCACAAAATCATCAGTTTAAGTGTTGATGATTGGTCTATAAGGTATGATTTATAAGTCTCCACCTCCATACAACCCCTATTACCCCCCACAACATCCTAATGCAGGGCAGAGGTGGGGAGGCACACTATTGGCATGATATTGGCGTTGATCAGCGAATCAATATGGGGATTCCAGACACACCCCCAGAGTACAACATGGGCTTTGAAAATGTGAACTGCTTTTCAGACGCTGGAGTGGTCAGTGTTTTATGTTTAATTTATTTAAATCACTTCATTACATCATCACAGTATAAAAGATAAATGTCATTGTAAATAAAAAATCATAATGTGCTCTAATGTTTTGTTATTATTAAACAGCTTATAACAGCTGAAAGATTACTAAAACTGTCCCCATGTGCTTTCTCTAGAGGGTTAAATAGCAATCAGTTATTTACAAAAGTAAATAAAAGATATTGTTAAATACATAGAATATGACCACACAGATTTATCTGACCGAAGCTGATAAAAATGTTTGTGTGTTGCATGCAGGCTTCATAAAAAAGTGTACCTGACACTTACAGTTCAGTTGTTGATAACAGTTGGCATTATATATACTCTTCTCTTATTGGTGAGTAGACATTTATCTCACCACACCTATTTCAAATCATTTACATACAGATAATAAGGGCAGATAATAAAGTGTATTACAATATTACATTAACGTTAAAGCTTTAATGTTTCGATAAGATTAGACCTTAGACAAATTAGACCTTAATTTGTTTTATGTATTTTACATAAGTACAGTGAAAAATAAAGACAAATATAAGCAGAATTTTTTTTTTTTACAGAGAGACCCTTAAAAATTTATCGAAAAACACAAGCTGGTTTCCCTACAATATGATGTGAGCATTTAGTTATTGTTCTTCTTTGTGTGTTCTGCGTGTCTGTGAAGTGAAGTGCTCAATTACTTTGCCAGACAAAGAGACAGTCCTTTCCCAAACCCATGCCATTGGTTGAGCCAAGGTTGTGTTGATGAGTCTTTGCTTGTTTTAAATACTTGCTTATGGATGCCTGAGGGCAATAGGCTGGGCACTGGTGTCTTTTGGATTGCTTTGTATAAATGTGAGATCACAGGTAACTTATGTAGTCAACTAATACTTCCTCCACTTATCAGAAATGTTCACTTGTTTATATTCATGTGTGTTTATTTTGTAGGCTCCAAAGTATCTGTGCGTTGTTTACGCATCACTGGGCACACTGCTCTTCTCTGTGGTAAGTACACTGCTGTACAGATTTGAATAGATTTACATTGCTTAGTCATGCATTGTCGAAATGTAAATATGCATAATCCCTACCTAGGACTCTAAATAGGCATCATGAGTGAGTGAAGTTATTATGCTAGTACACATTTACTGCTTCCATAATCCATCTCCTTTTATTATTTGTAGTACCTGGTGTTGAATACGCAGCAAATGTTGGGTTGAAAGCACAAAAACAGCATTAACCCAGAGGAATATATTTTGGCTACGCTCAACTTGTACCTTCATATTGTTATAATTTTCTGAATGTTACTTCAACTCATTGGATATTGTCGTTAATGTGATGTATTTCATGTTGCTATCATTCAAACACCTCTCTTATTAAATGTTAATATCATGTTTGCAATTGTGCAATGTTGCACAACCTTCTGTGAATTCATCGTACTACTTGTAAGTTAAGGTCATTAAAGAGCTTCTACTTTCATACATATGCTAAACTTTTAGGATGAATTAAGGACACTAAGACCGCTGATGTATAGAGCTTGTACTAGTTTTCTCTAAATACAGTGTCCGTCTTCTGTGCTGTGTGTGATAATAATACGTGAAATATGATGACTGACAGTTTTGGTTGATACCTCAAAACAGGTAAAGAGTGTCGGTCTAGATCTTACAGCTACTGCTACTTTTATTATGCATAATAAAATGCCGGAAGTTGATTAAATCGTTACCGACGGCGTAACATTACAAAAGTGTCATGGCGGATTCAGACGAAAACACTCGCGATAAAGAGAAATCGCAAGCAAAAGACCATACGACGGCAAACGGCGAAATTATGAAAACACAAATTCACAAGCCCTGTTCCCAGGGCAAGCAAGACACCTCCACCGCGGTCACCACCACGGAATACTGCGAAAAATTACAGGAGTGGATGTGGCAGTACTACTACAGCTATATGAACTGGCAAAGCTGGATAGCCATGTCTGCATTTTCCTTCCCACCGTGTTTCCCGACCCAGAGATCAAATGAAACGCCCGGAGAGACGACATGGGCTACAGATATGCCTAATGGAGATCTTCGCAACTGGTTAAGCAATCCGTTTGGCTTTCCTGTGCCATCCTTTCCTGCTGCTGCAGCTGCGACTGCAGGTAACGGAGAGGGTCCGGCTGCGCACGGGAACGGTTCTCGTGCTCCTGCAACTACACCTGCGCAGCTGCCGCAACAACAACAAAACAGAAATGCTCAACAGCCAGGTATTGACAACCAGTGAACAATGTATTGCAGTTCTTCATTTTCAAGACTATCAGCTGCAAAATGTCGACCCTGGGTTTGACAGTTTAGTCACGTGACCGTGCTTTGTACTTCAGTTTGTTTACTCAGTTTGTTTGTCTTCTATTAAAATAAAGCGGCTGATCTGATGGTATACAAATTAGTTTTGCTCATATGACCTGCATCATATTGATATTTTGGGAAAGTAGTTCATGTCTATGATGTATTTTATCTAGGTAGAGAATATTATATTCCATCACTTCTTCAGCGGTTCCTGGCAGAAATGGTGGATTTCTTTATTCTGTTCTTCATTAAAGCAACAATTATCCTCAGCATTGTCCACTTCAGTGGAATGAAGTGAGTTTGTCATTTTATTTGTAAGTATTTCCTTACATATTACTCTTCAACACTAAAGTCATGCTCTGACAGAAGTGAACCCTTGTTTGTTTGAAATCCCCCTTTAGGGACATCTCCAAGTTTGCCATGCACTTCATTGTGGAGGAGATAGACGAGGACACATCTATGGAGGAACTACAGAAGATGATGCTTGTAGCTCTGGTGTACAGAATGATAGTTTGCTTTTATGAGGTAAGTTCATCACTCATCTGCTGAAATGAACCTTGAAGCACAATGTGATCAAACCTGCATTACTACTGTTGATTGTTTTTAGATCATATGTATTTGGGGAGCTGGCGGGGCCACACCAGGGAAGTTCCTCATTGGCTTACGAGTGGTCACGTGTGACAGCTCTGTCCTGGTACAACCTAACCGAGTCCTGGTGGTACCAGCAACTAACGTCACACTTTCTGCGTTAGTATTGCTGTTATTTTAAATGCGTAAATAGTTTTCTCAATGTTGTTTAATGTTTTAATAGTACTTGTTTTATGATTATATATGGGATAATACTGGAGGAAATGACAGCCGTTCCTCTTCTTGTAGGTCCACAGTGAGAGCTTTAAACAAGAACTTCTCCATCGCATTCTTCTTCCCAGCATTCATCACACTTCTGTTCTTTCAGCACAACAGGACTGTATATGACATTGTGGCTGGCACGATTGTGGTCAAGAGACACAGGCTTAGATGACTTAGTCATCGAAGTCATTGTTAGCCCCACATTGTAACGCAAAAACAAGTATGTAGGGAAAAGAGCGAGAACTAGCAAAAATAACATACTGAACTGAACAAAAGCTTTCAGGACTGAAAAGCTGAACATGGTATTTCTCACCCAATGTTTTCTGGACATAATCTTGTAAGCATGAATCGCTTTCTCAGAAGTATTTTTCTCTGTTTAAACATTTTGGAATATTCTCCTTGTGCCATATCAATTAATTTATAAATGAGCTGCCCCACAATACTTGAACTTCCTCTGGTACTTGTATCTCACTCTTAACCCCCCTCTGTTACGTGAGTTTTAACAGGAAATAATATTTATCCAAATCTATATCCAGACTTGGTTATAGATGCTAGTCTACTGCCTGCGTTTGTGTTTAAAATGTTTTGTACCTAATTAGTCTCTGCTTCATGGCCTTCAAAAGCTTGAATGATAGAAAAAACATCTTTATTCATACAACTTCAGCTCCATATAATGTGCTTTAGCTGCCAGGTTAATCAGTTAAAACGTCTCATTCTTCATCATTTTTTCAGTGGTGTTTAGATACGCCCAAATCAGAAGAATTTAATTACACCCCAGAGAAGTCAAGTAAGTTTATTTATATGGTGTTTTTACAGTACACATATATATATAGGACTGACAAAATAATTGACCCACATGAGGTTTAGCTTTTGAAATCGGTTACAGTTTCATTTCCTAGTAACAATATGTATGAGTTGCTTGGAATTTATATGAGTTGTAAAGTACCATAAGGGCACTAACAATTCCATGTCCACATAGTATGTTTATAAATTCCACAAAACTGCCAAATTATGTACTGCTTTATGCTAAACAGTATTAAGGTGATGACATTATAATGCATTTGGTTATTGTGGACAAGCTACATTAGCAAATGAAGCATTAAACATGTTTATAAAAATGTTAGTGGGAAAACTGCTACATTATTATTTTAGATTGCTATTTAAATGCACGAAAATATAAATACTTGGCGGAGAGTACAGGTTTTGACTGAACAATGGCATTGACTGACTGGCTTTCTTATTAGTTCACACGAGTAACCAGTAGATGGAGTAAGAGGCTTTGTTTATACGCTGGCTGTGGAGTATGGCGTAGGAATCCGTCACGGTGTACATACCTAGGAAATAATGTATTATGTTTTAGTCAACACTCGTGTAAATACAATTCCAGAATAAATTGTTCAGAATATCCATAATAAAACAAAAAGAGATATTGTCAGGAAAAAAACGAGATGTGCAAGATACTGAACATGCTAAAGCGCTAAGGTCAGTAAACTTTACAAATTAAGTCTGAATTCTGCCACTTTATGACACTGACTGTCATAAACTCAAATACTTATTTTATAAGATACATGGGTCAGGATTAGGAAAAGTTATACTATGAATAAATGATTAAGTTTAATTTATCTGTAAATTGCTTTTCATAATCCATCTTTACAAAGAGTACAATCACTGCAGTAAAATGTAATAGTGGCAAAAAACTGTGAGTAACTCAGACTGGAAAACGCTCCTCTTTAATATTTACACAATTTTACACAAAGAACGTGTATGTGCATGCGTGCGTTTGAACAGATGCATTGCAGCAACGTACTATTGTGTAAATGTTGACACATTTGTTGTTGTTTTATTAAATATTTATTATTCTACATGCTCAATTATAACATTACAATGTTTGATCTGGCCTTGCCAGCATAATTTTAATGAACAGCTTTGTTAGGGGACAGACTTATATTTGCAAGTGGTGATGAAAAGTTAATTGTGTTGGGACTTAGTGTTAAAGTTGGTAAAGCTGACGTGGACAGATGAAATTTTCTTCACATGAGTCATTTTTGTTTTATCTCTCTCTCTTTGGCCTTACTGGCTTGTAAACCCCCCCCCTCACTATCAGACTGCTACCACTGATGTTTCATTGCAGTTATCAGTGTGCAGTGCCTTGGTGTGACAAGTCAGATTGTGCATGCTGTGTGTACTATATGACGTCAGTGTGAGTCGTGGCTCTCTGTGGGGGCACCGGTCTACCTTCTCTTTTCATATTACTATTATGATGGTCTTGGCATAGTATATATTAGTTTTGTTTTATGTTCATGTTACATATTCCAGTAAAATCATAAATCAGTATTATTGTACATTCTGTACAAAGAAAGGTGAAATCCATCATCAGTGATGTCTGATCTGGCCTAAAGTGCCTAAAGTCTGTCATCAGGTGTGAAGTCTAATCTGGTCAATTGTAAATTATGTCTGTTCAAAAGGTTAATTCTAACAGTGAATTAAAACATTGTGTCTGATAC
>JAZGTI010019168.1:0-11237 GCA_036877585.1 Botia kubotai | reverse complement strand
CCATTTTCAGGCTATAATTACTTATGTTTGGTTTGCAGAAAACAAGACGTCATCAGAAAACCATTAAACCTGAGAAATTTGCTTTTGATTAAAATGTTTCTTCTGATTTAACTTGTAGTTAAACCTTCGTTACAACATGTTTTTTCAAAGGTTGCGTGTTTTTGTGCAAATCCAATCATTAAATTTGATGTCAAAATCATTAGTTTCACTACGACCGGCAGGGGGCGACAGCCATCTGATACATTTATATGTGCGGAACACGAAAGTCTTAAGACTTAACGAATAAGCCAGAAGTATTTTATGCGGATCTCAAAAGCTTGTTAATACTCCTTTGTGACAGATAATTATGCTTTAAGCTTTAATGCATGCGCTTTTATTTTTGCATACAGAATAATAAAGCAGATGTATATTTATAACGACTCGTGTGCACGATGATTCTGATGTAAAACTGCTGTGCTCTTGGTTTGATGCTTTTCTGAGTGTAGTCATCTTGCCTCGCTCGGCTCAGGCAAACAAGTAACGCTGGACAGAAATCAAATGTAGGATTAAGCAATAACAGGATGGAAAGTAGATTTGTCAGGCTGTTTAAAAGATTTGGATGTTCTTCCCATTGATTACTATAAACTCTTCCGGTTTTCCAAAAAGCAAATGATAAACAGACAGTCCATAAAAAGCAGATGGAATATTTACGCATGCATTTTATACGACCCCGCAAACTCACAACGCACATGCGTGTTTGTTCTGTTGAACCCTCCAGGTATGTTCTCATTTCTGCATGTATGGTCTTGCTGGGATTAGGGTGTATGACCTCATCCTTTTAATGATTAATGTCCTATATTTGGTTTTCTTCTTTGTTGGGTTGCTATGCACGAGATAGTCCAATAGGAAGTTTCAAACTCGAGCTGAAAAAAACAAACATTTTGTCACTTTTTTTAGCACACGTTTTGTTTGGATTACGGCGTTCCCAATAAAACATGACCTATTTTAACCTCTCGGGTCCTTGTTACAATATAAGTTAAATAAGAATAGTAACTTTATATATAAAGTAAGACATACACAAAACACGAGTATAGTATATGGTATAATATATATGCTTTTCATATATAGTTCATATTTAATAATACAAGGTAAGCAGCCAATCAGAGTGATCTCTGACCGACTGACCAAGCCGAGACAACATCCTGAATCAGCCGAAAATCGTCGACCGTCGACGGGGACCGATTACAGCAAACTGTGCAAAACACACCGGGAGAAAGTAAGCTGACCGACACTTAAAAACTGCCCGACGTTGGCCGACCGTCAGCTTGTTGTTTCCCGGGTTTGAGATACAGTAGAGAAACCGCGGTATGACACATTTAGGCCTTAACAGACTCTACTTAAGTATTATGCAAACGCTTACGGCTGCGAAAACAGATCACTCGCATTGTCCTCTAAAATGGGTCTGAAGACTTTCTTAATGCACTGTAAGTATAAGATGCGTTTGTTTATGTTTTTTTTTTACATTGCTAGCGTAAAAAGTAATTTTTACTGCTTTTCTTTCAGGTGAACTTGCAGGCATGGTGGAGCAACACACTGAAGAGAAGCTTGCTGGGTAAGTTAGTTAAACTAGACATGTTTATTATGGTAATACTAAGGTTGTTCTTAGATGTTCCCCTGTTTTAAGAACGTTCCCTCACTGCAAGGGTCTGGTCTGAACTGACTGCAGGTCTGCAAGTACACTTGACCCCAAACCTTTGTGTGGCAGCCGTTTTTGATGGGTTTACTCAGTGAGGGAGGGCCACAGATAGTGTACTTGTGGTAGGGGTGTAATTTTGCTCCACCCCTTTATGTGTTCATGGTGGTCCACACATGGGGGTATAGTGGAGGGCCCCAGCTGGTGTGTCCAGCTGTGGTGTCAGATAAACCTTTTCCTGTCCTGTCTTGTATGGGGCTACTTTTGATTGATGTCTTTTTTGTGGAGACAGATTCAGTGATTATAATACCAGCGGACGATCTGTGCTGAGCTGAACTTTTGTAATATATCATTACTAGCATTTAAAATGAGAACTTCCAGTCATAAATATAAATGTATAATATATAAATATACATATATAACTCAATGTATATAATGTATATAACTTATAATATAAAATCACATACACGTCCAATTCATATGCTCATAAAAAAGTGACCCAGATTTGAGAATTCGCCATAATTTTAGAGTAAAACCTGTAATATTTGCTGTTCACATTAGTCACCAAAAACAGATCCGTGTCACATGTAAACGGGCCATATTTAGCAGCTGTGTGAACACGGTTATACAGATTTATGACTCCTTGTAAGTTTTGCTTCTTGAGATCATGTGACCTTCAGGCTCCGTGTCAGCGGCAATGATGTGAAACCCAGTTTTGACCAATCACGAGCAAATAACTGTTCCATGCTTCATTTATATTCATTGAACCATGAAAGGGGTCCTGCTGAGGGGTTCTGTTGTCAAAGCAACATTAGGCGTCACATAATGTCTACAACCGTGCCTGTAAAAGGACGGTTCAGCATAATCGCGTTAGAGATTTATTGTTTGCCCTTTATCTTCATTACTTCCTGCCCTCTCTCCCCGTCTCTCTCTCTCCAGAGCGAGAGATGTAACAATGTTAAGTTGACAAAGCAGATCAGGGTAAGTAATGGCGTATTGATCAGATTCATTTTTAAAATGTAACTTCCTCAGGGGACTTTTCCCCTCAACACAGCGCTTGGATTCAGACAGTGGCACCGTATAACATTATTTACAAGACACAGGACAACAAACTCGGCTGCGGTTCCACCCAAAATAAACATCTGCCATTATGCCGCATGCTGTTTCAAACCTGTATCACTTTCTTTGGACCACAAAAGGAGAAATTGAATATGTACAATGCACACAACAGTAACCCTGGCTATCAAAGACTTAAACGGATGAAAGGCACAATGAGAGTAGCAAAAAGCAGGCCAGTGACCTGAGATATATTTCAAGTGTTCTGAAGCCACATGGTCAAAGCTGCAAATCTCTGTTTGAACCATTCAATTGCAAGTTACTTTATGTACGTTACATATATTGAAGTCAAAAGAAGTGAAACTGACATTTATCAAAAAATTGGACCTGACAGCTCATTATTCATCATTATTATAAATGTACCATTGCGAATCGAGGTAAGGGGGATGTTTTGAACACTGATCTGTTACGTACTTGCTCAGTAAGTGATTTTTGTTTCTTTTTAATTTAAAAAAGTTACGGATTGCAGCTTTAAAGAGCAGAAACAAAGAGTTAACAAAAAACTCTCTCAAATCTCTTTCATATACGCACATATTTACTTAGCATGTGAATAGCATGTGAACATAGCATGTGAATTGTATGGACCATTTTTTAAACTACTTTTTAATAGGACAGAGCTGTGAACACTTTCAAAAACTCTTGTGTGTTCCAAAAATGAAACAAAGTCTGATTTCGGATGACATAAGAGTGAGTGCATGATAACCAAAGTTTTTAGGTAACTATTTCACATGCACATGCAGTTTTCACGTGCACACTCACTGAACAATGTTACTTTCTCGTCCTGTTTCGGAGATGGAAGACCTTGTTTCCACCACTCAGCTGAAATGAATTATACATGTAAAGTTTGTGATGCGGATATATTATTGATGGTGATGGAACAGCAATAATGAAACAAGCTAGGAATGAAACAACAGCTAAAAGAAATAGAAATGACATCATCCTTTAGGGAGTTTTTGTAAGCAATATATAAAACACAGAAAAGGAAATGAAAGGGTGGTGTTACTCTCGCAAGGGTGTAGCAAATAAAATAAGTGTGAGAAATGAGATTTGAGTCTCACAAGAGTGAGTGAGTGTGTGTGTGAATGGGTGTGTGTGAATTTGCACAAACTCACACTGCACCATTCTCACTCCAATCAGTGTCCCCAAAACTCTTCGTCGGCCTCACATGCCCCACCCCCCAGCCCCACCTCCAACTCTCATTGGATGACCTACTGAGGTTGCCATGGAGATTTGTGTAGTAGGGCAAGCGTGTGAAACGAAGGGTGCAAATTGTGAATGGCCGAACCCCCGTGAAATACTTTGATATGCACAAATAAACAAACACAAATTTCAAATCACACCATGTCAGTTTATTCAGAGATGGAGGCGAACCAGCAGTTACTATTTCTAATTTCTTCTCCTTCATTCCTTGCGGAATTTCCCTTGGGTTTCCTTCTTTTTGAGAGGCTATTGAACGGAAACAAGGAGAAAGAGAGGAAGCAGGGAACACGAGAGATATTAGAGGTCTTTTTTTTCTGTATCAGGTTATCTGTCAACAAAAAGCAGTTGAACAGGAAAATCAGGGAGTGTATTTCACAACATCAAGTACAGACAAAAGTTCGGTCTTGGATAGCAGGCGAACACTTGTGAAGTTTTAAGCAAGCGCCTCCAGTTACCCCTGGAGATGCAGGAGCGAGTGTTTCTGAAAGAGAAAAAACATAAGCAAGTGAGACCACTGCTGGGATTTTAAAGCTGAAGTGTGACATTTTTATGATGTTAAAATGTGTTCTCATTTTCAAGCCATATAAGCAAGCCAAACTTAAGTTGACTTACATTGTTTGTATTTATGCATTTAGCAGAAGGTTTTTTCAAAGCTATGCATTTTATCAAACACACAACATTTGCGCTTCTAATGCAATACTCAACCAATTGCACTACAGTAACACAACCGAGTTTGGGGGTGGGGCTATCTGTTCGCCTGTGTTTGACAAACCTTTTGGAAAAAAGAATTATTTTTTCAATTTTTGGTAACAACAGTGGCGCTGAAACGACACGCTTCCTTTTTAAATCTGAGGGAAAACGTCAGAGAAATGCTGCACTTTGTTACTGTTCAGTGTTTATACATTGTCTGTTTCTGAATTATTTAGCTTTTGGGATATTAGCATAATTAGCGTGCTCATACAGCAGCCCACAAATGTAGCGCACAAACATGGCTTCTATCACTCCGTACAGCCATTTGACATTTGGGGGTCACTTAAGACAATCCTTCACTCAGTGATAAAATAGAGCACTCTTTCTCCCTCTCTCTCTTTCACTCGCTTGTATAAATGCACTCTTGTGTATCTTCTCTCTGTCTCTTTTTGTAATCAAATTCAACAATTCCACCCAAGCTGAGCCCTTCCTAAATGGATCGTACTAGTTACACTCACACCATAACAGTTTATTGTGCCCATTTCCTTTTTTCTCTCTATCTCTCTCTCTCTATCTCTCTCTCAGACACACACACACACACACCGTACTTAACAAAATTACACCCCCCTGTTTCACCATGCAGGGTCCAAAAGTCAGCACCCAATATAGCCCCAATTTCCATGTCTGAAAATGCATAAAATCACAGATTAGTGTGACAAATAATAATTCAAATGACTGATAATAAAGATGCTGTTGTGAGAAAATGATCAAAATAAGACCCTGGTATTTTTTTGTCTTTTTGTAAACCGCTTGTACAAAAATGGACTGTTAAAAATGCTACCTTTCAACCTACAATGAGAAATTGAAAATGAACCAGGATATTTTTACACGCAGTATTACCCACGGCGACTCTTTTCTTTTACCTCGTACAGAACATGGTTAGCGAATTGCCACACTAATGATTCTGTGTCGTGCGCTGGTTTTGGAACAGATTCTGAGCTTATTAAACGGGCCCTCTGAGCCCCCACGGGAGTCAAGACACAGTTAGAACCCTAAAGTTCCCCATCCAGCTCCAGGTGTCAGGAGAGGCTAATGAGAATACGAGCTCAGGGCTCAGCAGGTTAATCCACCCCCTTCCGCCAACCACATGCTAACTGTCTGAATGAGCCAACACGACATCCAATCTACAGCTCAATGTATTCTACACCTGCTGTGTAAGTCAAGCATTAATACATAGTGTTGAAGCTTTACAGTGTAAACAAAGTGTAAAACTGTCTCTTTTTTTCATTTATAGTACACAAAAAGTGTTACCATAGTTACCATAGTATACCATAGTATAGTATAACTATAGTATTACCATAGTGTTTTGGATATGGTGGTTCTATGAGTGTTCCTGTAGCACAACTGGTAGAGCATTGCGTTAACGGCATAAAGGCTGTGGGTTCGATTCCCAGGGAACACATACTGATTCAATGTATAACGTAAACGCGCTACATTGTAACGTACATTGTAACATGGTATTAACCATTGCTTTACTACAGTATATCCATTGTTGGTAAATAAACCTTGTTTGTTTACCTCTCATTCTCTCTCTCTGATCACACTCCCCTCTCAATCACAGAATCAGGTCTTTGAAAACTGGGGCATCTCACCATTAGTCACACACACACACACTCCTGCTCAGCTCAGCTTATGCATACGTCACTGTGTCATTTTTTGCTTCCCCACACACACCGATAAAACTCATTTTAAAGGGTAATGGGAGATATGGCCGACCTTATTACAACACGGTTATGGCTAATGCAGAATTAATTCTTTAAACCGTGATGGTTAATAACTGCACACACACACACACACACACATTTCTCCAGTGTGAGGATGATATCAGAGGTTACGGTGTTACATAAGGGTTTATATAAGAAGCCACAGTGCAGCGAGAGCGAGAGAGCTATTCAGTGAAAGTGAATGTTTCTCTCTCTATCATTACTGTGGGGACTGCACCAAATCCCCCTTTCATACACACACACACACACACGCACACGCACGGTTTCATATTTTATGAAGACATTCCATAAACGTAATGTTTTTTTTATACTATACAAACTGTATATTCTGTCTCACACAAACCGTACCCCCAAAACCCTGGGGGGGACATTTTTTCCCATCAAAATGTCCCCACAAGGTCAAAATGCACTGGTTTAACTATACTTGTAGGCACGTTTGGTCCCCAAAATGTAGTAACCTTAGTAAATACCATGAGCACAGACACAACAGGGCCGTGTGGGGCAGCTTGGCCGGGCTCAGATGTTAGCCGGGCTCTGTTTTTAATTGCAAAGACGCAGAGAACATCACGGATGTCTTTTGGCAGCCAGTCACAGTCTGCTGGACTGGGATTTAAATCCCCCGTGAGGGAGAAGAGCAAGGGTGTGGGTTCATTGGGCCACAGGAGGCTACGTGCTGAATTCGGGTGACAAAGGAAAGCGGTTTGCAGCCGAGGAAAATTACAGGCTTCCATTGACATACATCTGTTAGTGAGACAGTTCGAGGATGTAAAAGACGTGTGTGCAGGGAATACAAACAAGGGCAGTGCTCAATTTAGTGCTTGTTCATTAAGGACATGTGGATAGAGACGTTCCGGCTAACAGGGAATGCTCACAGAAGGTTGTCTAAACGTTCAAAGTTATCAAAAACGTTCATGTAACGATCTAACATAAGTAGAGCGTTTTATATTATATATATCAAAAACATTGTTCTTATATAGTTGTTAGTGTAACTTTTTAAAAACCGTACAAAATTTAAAGAATGTTTGAATAACGTTCTCAAAACTATATGTCAGTAACGTTAATGTAATGTCTAAAAACTGGACATTTTAAACATTCCTAGAATATTCAAAATACAATTTTTAATGTTTTGGTACTTAATGGAAATGTTCCTACAACCTGAAATTGTTAGTTGGGATAGATTGCGTGTGTGTGTGTGTGTGTGTAAATGATGCACACAATCATACTTGAATATCTGCCTTCTGTGGTTTTATTCGTTAATTAAAGAACGATTCAAAGGAGCAATACACATCAGAGGACTTTCTGAAGAGGAAATGTCTTACAACTTACATATAAAATGAAGATTTTTCTAAAAAAACGAGTAAAAAATAGGTTACTGACAATAGTGGGTCAACCGAAACAAAACCTCTTTATTTGGAAGCCCAGTCCAAATCTGAGAACTCCAGCAGAATGTCCACATAGAGGAAGACAATTTACTGATGATGTCATTTGTAGAGCTGTGAGCAGGCATATTAAACAGACCTGTGCGTTGAGTGATGTCATGCTACATTCAAAAATATCCAGCTCAATATGTCACGTTAGTGAAAGGGGTACAAATTGCTGTGAGAAAATGGGGTTGCCCATGATCCAGTTTATTTCCCCAAAAGACAAAACAAGCAGTGCACACATATCCACAGTGAGGTCACAGGGAGGTCCTTATCATATACAAAAGTGTAAGAAACGTGAAGATTCAGTAATAAGAAATATTCTCGTACCAATAGTAAGTCACATTGTAGGATTATGATACAAAAGTGTCTCTCAAACAAAAGGCTGTGTTCCCTGATCCAGTTTGAGTGGACAAGACTCCAAGCAGCTTTCATTAGGTGGGTCCGAAGTGCTTGTTCTGGCTTCATCTTGCATCTTGCAATTCTCCAAATTCCTTATATTTCGCAAAATCTTGGAAAGATAAAGATTGCAGCTGCATTTCACACAGTGCTAGGGGGCTTATGGGAGGAACGGCCAAAAATTCCCACAGCTTCTGATTTGAAAGTTCAAGGAACTTCTCCAAATAAGATGCTTTTTTGGTATTGAACCTTCTCAGAATCAGTATTCTTACCATATTGAGCCCTTTTTCAAAGGCTGGTAAACAGAAAACAGAACAAAAATCAAGCTTACATTACTATGAATGTCATGGGTTACATATTGCAGGGCATTCTACAAAGGTCTTAATTACAATGTGTGTAATGTGACAAGAAAATCACAAAATGTGTTTTAAAAATACAAAGAAACTCAGAGAAAGTTAAAATCAGTATAAAAGTAGTTCTCGGTAACTGGGTGAAATCAAAGTCTAAGTTGATTGCTTCATATCAGAGACGCTTGTTTTGGCCTAAAGCTCTAGGTGAAAGACTTGTTTTGTCAGAAACATCTGATGAGCCTCCAAGCTCTCTACTTCCTGCTTTGTGTGGCGGGAGTGCTCTTGTTGCCAGAGCGACGGACAGGAACCTTAGAGACAGGGATTCGAGTGCGTGGTGGGGCATCAGTCTTTTTAGAGGGAGTGTTTGAAGTGGGGCTAAGACTGGAAGACAGCGCTCCTTGGCTAGAAGAATGTGATGGAGGAGTTTGTCTCACGCTAATGGGGATCTTGGAATCTCGAGGTAGGCTTGTGCTGCCTTTCATCGAACGGAAGGAGGAACTAGAGGAAGACGAGCATTTTGGGGAAGGCAGGTTCATTTTTAGATCACCTGTTGATTTTGTTGGCGAGCTGACGTCGTCGTCGGACCCAGCAGCACTAGGACTGTCAGGATCGTAGAGGTCGTAGAGGGCATCTCCAGAGCAGCTGTCCTTCATAAGGCCGTCCCGTCGAAGGAAGCTGCTGTCCTCATCCTCCGGTCCAGGTGTTGGAGAGTCCCAGTAACCTTCGTCACTGGGTGGAGCATCCTGGATATCCTTCTCGACGGGGGGTGGGGAAGGACGTGCGGGCTGCTGTTTTCCCATCTTACTGCAGCCACTCACAGGGATTTTACTGAGGCCCAGTGCCTTCACCGGTGGTGGCCTCTTCTCCAGGCGAGTTGGCACGTGATGCAGGCCGGGCTCTATGCGACGTAGGGCTGGGGAGTCTTCACCCTTCTGGGGCAACATGTGCCAGAGACCCTGCATGTCTGCATCATCAACACCTTCAGGGCTAGCCATCTCCTCTCCTCCACCCATGTAGGCAACAACCCCACTGCCCTGTGGCTTTTTAGGGGCCGCACGTGCTCGTTGGTGGGCTGGCATATAGCAAGATGCTTGTATGGATGAAATACCACTGACCTGAGGAGGAAGTGGAGGCTTGGCAGGAGAGCATCGCTCAGAGTTTGTCCCAGCTCCACTTAGCCTGTGACCCATACAGCCTCCACCACTGCTACCAGTTCCACTGCTAGTGGCACTTCCCCCATTCCCAGAATCCTCTTCTGGGTCAGCGATGATGTCACCACAGCCTGTTAAAGAATCAAAGCTTTTAAGAGAAGTAACATCATTAAACATAGAGCATAAGCGATCGACCGATTGTTCAGATGGAGGGTCGGCTGTGCTGTGTTCCATCGGAGGGGTCAAAGCACATGTTGGAATGGAGGAAAGGTGTGCTGAGCTGCTGTGTTTATCATACTGAAGCACTCCTGTCGGGACTCGTAGTGGAGAAGGAGCTGGGGACTCCTCAATTACTGGATGTTGTTGTGAAAGAGAAGGACAACACTTGCTGAACTCCACTTCATTAGTAGCCTGTAATTCCTGCCTAGGCATTTCCTTCCATTGTCCAGCGTCCCCTGGGACAGTACTCTCCTCAAACACTTGCAGCAGGGGCTCAAAAGTGAGAGTCTTGTCCTTCTCTGTTTTCGTGTTGTCAGAGCAGGTAGAAAGATCTCCCTCCCTTACCTCCTTGGTCACCTCCTGCATTTCGCCGGGCTTCCGGCGCCAACGCATGCTGCTGAACAGCCCTTTCAGTCCACGTCCGCGGCGTCCTACCGTAGTACCCCCATCTCCTGCGCGGCTGCCGCTACGGCGCAGTAGAGAGAAGAAGCTGAACGACTTGGTGATGCGGAGGGGGGCGGTGGACACACCATCTGGCGATCCGGCGTGGAGCTGGTCACTGCTGGCAGATTCCTCCTTCCTGTGGCCGTCAAGCTCTGAGGGAGTGTCCGTTATTAAGCCATCATGGGTTTTGCTCCTAACGAGTTCCAGCGGCTTGCCAGTGGCTTTACCGGTCCCCTCCCCTTTGTTCCTGACTGAGAAGATGCTCGGCATACTGCTGCCGGACTTGCGCTTGCCAAACAGCTTGAAGGCAGCTTTGTTCAGCTTTCCCGGAGGCTGGGGGTCGCATAGAGGGGGTTCACTGCATTCCGTTTGTACCTCCATCTCTGCAGCTGTGTCTACTGCTTTTTTAAACCCCCGTTTATCTTTCTACGCTCTTCCCCCTTTATTTTACCCCGTCTCTAGCTGCGTCTCTCCTTCTCGCTCTCCGCTCCTGTCACTGCCTGCGCTTGTTGGTGTTCTGTCTCTCTCGCTCTCACTCTCTCACTGGTGGCTGCACCCGACAGTCTCTATGGTAACTAGGAGGGTTAAGCCTCTTTCGTCAGCGCTGGAGGCAAGCCAACGCTTTTCTCTCCGCCCCCTCAGTTCGCCCCCTTCCATACACACACCCTCATCCCCCACACTGCAAACATCACATATTCTTCTGCTGTTTCTTACCTCAACTATTCTCTCTTGCCTTGCTGAATAGACATGCGATATGCATCTATGTGCGGGCTGGAAAGAACGCATGTATT
>JAZGTI010019167.1:0-11238 GCA_036877585.1 Botia kubotai | reverse complement strand
TTAAAACCAAATGACAAGATCCATGAATAAAAAGCAGAAGAGTCCAGAATCTGAACACAAAGTGCTAAATGACATGTTAAGTGTTTCAGAATATCCGGTGTTTATTTCTCATATAAGAACAGAGGAAATAAATACTGATGTGAGTCAGATAATTATTGTGTTTGATACTTTTGATAATGTAGTTGTTTGTTTTTATATAATGTACAGGCTTTCAAATTTGTTTCCGTTCTGTTCATAGTCAATTTATTGGTGTCACGTGAATCGATTAATGTGTGCAATTAATGTACATTTTGAAAGCTTATTATTATTATGATTTATTATTACACTAATGATGAACAATGTTAAAAACGTTACAAATAACATTTTCTCATCCCTGACACTATTGTTTAATACCCCCCTCCCCAGTAAACACAATTTCATAATTAAATTAAGTCACACAGTTATGATGTTCAACTGATGGTTTAAATGAACAACTACCAGTCGACTAGACAAATCCTTAGTCAGGGGCAGCCCTAGTTGACAGCTGCAAAGTTGCTTATAGTTAGAAAAATGTCTGAAATGAACTTTTGAAATACAGGGTAACATTAATTTCTTTTAATTCACAACAACTGCTTTTATTCCTATGAGATATCCTGTAAAGCTTATTCCAGCAAGCCACCAAATCAAGGGTCAACAATCCTGACAATTTTATAATAAGCATGTTGTCTTAGAGTACAGTTACAAACAGCGCCAGTCAAATGATACACTGCACCTGTAAACTGCTCAGGTCACAAGGCCTTGGAAACCACACTACAGCACATGCATAATTTTAACTACATATTTGAACTTACTGGCCTGAAGTACATAAACTGGTTTATGACTTGGATGTAGTTCAATACTAAGCAGATGCTGTTCGTGCTGGTGAGAACTTACGAAACGAGGCAACGTGGTTCCTCGGCTGTGTTGACTGAGGAGATTTCCACATCTGCTCCTGTGTGACAGCAGGGGTCTGGCAGGGTTTTGGTGACTCTTCTTTGACATGGTTCTCATTATCAGCTAAAATACAGGATTCAAACAAGAAACTAAATAATTAAAATGTTCTAATGCTTGGAACTTAACATAAGAAAACAAATACACTGACAGTAAAAACAGTTGGAGATCTTCACATTTTTCTGCAGATTGTGGAAAAAAACCATTTTCTCACCCTCATGTCATTCCAAACCTGTATGACTCTGTTGCTTTGAGAAACACAAAGATGATATTATAAAGTACACCAGTAATCAAACAACAGTGGCACTTATTGACTTCCATTGTATGGACACAAAACCACTGAGACATTTCTCAAAATATCTTCTTTTGTGTTCCACAGAACAAAAAAGTCACACAGGTTTGGATTGACATTAGAGTGAGTAAATGATTTTTGGGTGAACTTTCCCTTTAAACAGAGCCATACATTTTGACATTACAAGCAACATTTAATACAGGGTTCATGCATATATACACCTTTTCACAAATTTCTCAGTTGTCACAGTTGATTTGGATAAAATAATTGATTTGTATAGAGCATACATATATCAGAGCTTAGCATAAAAAGTGATCGACTTTTTTCTAGGCTTGGACAACACAATTTGAAAATTTCCCGACTGATTTTTCATGTCGCGTGAACCCTGTTAATAAACAAATATGGAAGAATGACATGAACATCCCAAACAAATAAAACAATGCTGGTGAAATAAAATTCTGCAGAAATCTGTGGCGGTTTCCACAGAATTCTGCAGGTGCGGATTACATGCCGGACTGTGAGTGAATGAATGAGGAGTAATTATGAAAAGAATATTTACAAAAAAAACTGATGCCAAAATAAAAGAGCACAAATGATGGAAAATTTGGATGTGGCGCTCGCATTGTGCCATCTGTCAGAATGAACATCTGCATTAAACCACTGATGCAGAAATATGATGCAAGCAAACAGAGAGCGAGTCCAAATTTTGCAGAAGGTTTTCAGTTTGGGGCTTCACTCACCAGCGTGGGACTGCATGTGCTCCAGGAGGTTGTTGTAGAACTGGAATTGAATCCCACAAGCTCCACATGTGTAGGTTTCTGGAACAAAAGGTCCAGTTTCTCTCTCAGAACACAGCAATGTTCTCAGAACAGAACTCGGAGCACAAGCGAGTGATCCACATCAGACAACTACACACTGAACTGCTAACAAATTTAGGTCACGTCAAGCATTCAGGCGAAAGGTTTCAACTTTAAGACTATGAACGTGGAGCGTCTGAACACATGCAATGGCACACAGATGAGCAGTGAGTGAGATTAATCATGATTAAACAAAACAAAAAGAACGAGATGAAATTTCAGAAGCATGATATCAAAGGAAAAGGGAGAACTGATGTATTTCAAAAGCACATACTCTGAGGGCTGGGTAATGAACTGTAAGCCCGGCTGTTTGGAGTATCTGGAAGACAAATAATTGTCATTTTTAACAACAAGAACACAAGTTTATATGTAATAAACACAATAACAATTTGAAGTTGAGAATGTCATTTCAGCACCAAACCCAAAAGTTGTGTTTTAACACTTATATGTTTAGATAGAGAAATATTTGGAACAGATTTGGTAAAAGAAAATCTTGACTAACAAAAGTGGACAAAGAAACATGTTTTTTGCAGAACAGTGGGGTGCTATAGACACTGTAGGTGCATCACATCTTTGTGTCAGTGAAATATCACTCTGAGAAAAGGTCACACTTCTCACTAGATTCAATTATGCCAAAGTTGAAAGACTGATGAAAGTTGCAAAACCCTAAATCCATATCAATGTTACTTACCACTGGAGTTCTGAGAATTGTTGACGTCCGTACGACTAGATGGGCCTGATGGGCTAGATAACTTCCCTTCCATTTTAAGGCTGTAAGTTCCCTCTGCAAAGTCAAACACCAGCAGAGGTTTAATGATGTACAGTGTCAGTGAAAGCTGAGCAATGCACAGATCTGCCTCTTTTAACATAAGCAATCCTTATAATGTGATCCTAATGTACTGAAGGTTAAGATGCTGTATACTTGAATCTATACAGCATGAGATTCATCCAGTGTTTTGATACATTACACACAGAAGGTTTTTAAAGTGGGCAGAATATCAAATAAGTAAATCAAACAAGAGGTCCATGTAGTTCACACGGTCTCCAGGGAAGGGCTTGAGACAATCCTGGACAACGTTGTAAAGACATTGTTTTAATGAAATTAGTCTTGACAACCTCATTTAAAGAACAAAGACATTCACCATGTTAACAGATCAAACCCTCCATGTTTTATAGACCTCACAGGTTTCCAGCTCAACAGCAGAGGTTATACCACAATCCCAATATACCACACCTAACCACAATTAACCAATCACAAGCATACATCATCCATAATCAACCAATCACAAACAGGCTTTACTAGCAATTCAACTTTTCTTTAACAATCTCCCTGCAAAACTGTAACAGATTTCAAAACCTCACTGAGTATAATCAGTCATTCTGAACTGAATCTGAATTCACTACAGTCTGACCCATTTCTATATTTCCAGCAGACTTTAAATAGCTTTCAGTGTCAAAGCCCTCTGCATATCCTCACTGCAGAACGACGAGATAAACGAGAGGAGATACAGAGGACGAAGATAACAAGAAGCGCTTTACAGTGAAGACAACCGCAGGTAACAGAACAGAGAAATAATGCGGTAACAATCTGAGACCGCAAGCTAATACTGCTGAGAATTTAGTGTGCACACTTGAATCTCTTATAAAGACTGCCCAGATCTCCTCACACATGTTCTGAAATGAGTACAAACGACTGGTAATGAGGTGAGAGCTTACTCATCGGAGCGTGAAGAGCCACATGCTCCTGATACGGGTTGAAGTATTTGTACTGTTTCCCGCAATACTCACACGTGTAACTTCCTGTTTCTGTAGAGTACAAAATACAGTAATCAGGAAACAGCAGTGACATCATTACATTATCACAAACTCAAACTCTGAGATCTGTTTATTTACATGACACGCAAGTTAATCTGTCAGTATCAGATCTCTGACACCTCAGCTGTGATTTCACGACCTCCAGCTACACTTTCTACATCGCGATGGCAGTTGTTTTCTAGTTTCAGAAGCAGCATCAGGTGTTCTTACTTGGTCCCATCTTTTGGTAAGACTCTGTCTCCTCTTTGAGGTCATCCACAGGAATCACATGGTCATATGGATCTGGTGAAGGTGAAAGATGGTGGACACAAAATTAGTGGACACAGAAAGCTTTGCACAGCTGGTGTTCTCAAAGAAGTGTGGTTCCGACGCCTTTCAAGAACACATAAAGGTGCTGTTGGTCTTGGTCTTAAACCTTGGACTAGATCTGGGTCTCAGTCTATAGATTCGGGTGCAGTTTTGAGGGGTCTAGTCTTGCTCTAGGTGTGGGTCTTGTCTGCCCTAACAAACCCTTTTTCAAGGAGTAGTAGTCGAGAAAAATTCTTAAATTTTATGAAAAGGAAATAACTTTACTCACCCTCATGTCATTCCAAACCTGTATGATTTTATTTCCTCTGTGGAACACAAAAGAAGATATTTTGAGAAATGTCTCAGTGGTTTTGTGTCCATACAATGGAAGTCAATGGGTGCCACTGTTGTTTGATTACCAACTTCCAAACATCATCTGCTGTGTTCCCCAGAAGCAAAAAAAGTCAAACAGGTTTGGAATGACATGAGGTAAATGGTTAAAGAATTTTCATTTTTGGGTGAACTATCCCTTTACCTAAACACAGAGAGATCTGTAACAACAACCATTTGCTTTCTGACAAAAAACAAGAAATCAAACATCATGTAAGTACATTATCTCACCATCAACTGCGTGGAGGTCTCTGTGCTCCTGAAAACAGCTGTAGTACTTGTATTTTTTTCCACAAACATCACATGTATAGCGGAAAGCACCTGGACAAGAAAACAGAGACTTTTAACACAATTACATATCACAATGTAATATCTGTATCTGTAGTCAAAGTTTGACAATATCCAATTATATTTAAGAGATCTACTCACTATTGATTCCTACAGACGCTCCTTCACCTGAGGCAGCGCCCTCTGTCTCTAAACATAAAAAATAACACAAAAGTTAATAAAACTAAAAACGTAAAGCTACTATATTTATTTAACAGTTCTCTAGGAAACAGGTTCTGGTCCCTTCACTGAACACTGTCGATAAAGATAAAGAACCAGCCAGTGATGGCGCAGATTTCACACTGAAGGCTGACAAGTTTTCAGATCATGTAACAGAGTAACAGTGGTGAGCGAGAACAGAGGGGAAGAACAGGCACCTGTGTGAGCTCGTACATGCGTCTGAAAGCAGTTGTAGTACTTGTATTTCTTTCCACATACTCCACAAATATAAGACCCTATGAGAGGAAAAACACTGTTAGACCAGCAGAGTTAAGAATGGATTGACAATGAATATATTTTTGGTTACTTTAGGCTTAGTTGTGATTAAATACATTTTAATACGAGCTATTTCCTTAAAAAGGTAACAGGGTTGACAGTTTTACATTTTCAAGGCTCAAGGTTATAAAAAAAACAAAGGCTTATGAATGAATGCTGATATTACTAAAAATAATTGTTTCACCAAAAAAAAAATCATGTAATGGGTGACATTTTAAGACAAACATAAACCTTAAGGTGAATTGATAATTTGTCGTTGAAGAGTTCCATTCCTGAAACAATGACGACATCGTTATGACATTTTTGATTAATGGAATAGTTCATTTGAAGGAAAAATGATAGCAACAGGGTTGACGCACAACCTGGGGACACAGGGGCCTTTTAATTATAAATCATTTCAACCCGAGTCTAAAAGGGAAAAGTTAGACAAAAAGAGAGACAAGCCAACAAAACAAAAAGAAGTACGAACCATCCGCCTCTGGATTTTGTAGATGTTTAAAAACGGTAAGGTGGTAAAAAAAGACGGTAAGGTGGTAAAAAAGATGGTATGGCAACACAAATTTTTTTCCTCGCCACCGTTGGCTGCAGCTCCCCTGCCCTTGTACTGCCCGTCAGGAGGCTGCTGTAATCAGCTTTAATTTTGCACTTATTATTAATTTTATTCTCATACTATCTATTCATACCCCATATATGACAGTATACCATGCATAATATCGCCTGTTTCTCCTACCTGTTTTCTCTTTGTCTGTGTGTCTGTGTGTCTGTCGGTGTGTGCTGTGTACATTTATCATACATGTAAAGCTGCTTTGTAACAATGACATTTTGTGAAAAGCGCTATATAAATAAAGTTGACTTGAATTGAATTGTAGCATCATGACCTGAAACTGGACATGTTTCTACAGAAGTTGTACCTTGTGTCTGAGAGTTGCGCGAGCTCCCTAAAACCACACAGATCTCAGCGGGCATGTTGCCGTCACTTGCTTTGCCATTGCTAGCCACAGACTCGCCAGGGGATGCCACTTCCGTCTTTACTGTAACTGACTGAGGCTTCGGGGAGGTTGTGGGTACTGCTTGCGTGGCCCCTGCCTCTGTGGCCCCTGCCTCCTTCGGCTCCTGGCTGGGGTTGGGCACCTCCTGACAGCTCATGTTTCAAGATCTGCTCAGTAAGAGCAAATTAAACTGCAGAAGATAGAAACAGAATTAGACAGAACTGCAGGTGCTATCACCAAATTCTGTATTCCCTGCATGTGCTGCTATCTGCCTTCTCTAAATGTAGGGCACTTTTTATGCTCCAAAGCTCCTACAACCAATTTGGGGCAATTCATGTCATGCAAACCATTAAAGAACAATAAGAACAATGTTACAAGAACTAGAACAATCAAAACAAAACAGGAAACTATATACAAGAGTCTAATGTGATTTAACTTTGAATACAGTAATTTTACAGTAATGCAGAGGATCCATCTGTGTGATTTATATAAGAGCAGAACACATTTATGTTTGGCAGAATATTTATGTGCATTGCTCAGAACCCTGAATTTATTTGTACATATAAAATGTATAATGTAGTGCATATAGGTAAACACAGTGTGTAAAGATGAAACTACTATGTACAGTGACAGACTACAGATCAGCTGGGCTGAGTTACACACACATTATTCATGATATATTGAAAATGACTTTCCTTAAATAAAAAGAAGCAAATATTATGTGGCAGCTGTATAAATACTGTGATTAGTTTTGCAGTGCTTCCCTATCTCACTATTCATGAGTTCAAACCACCCCTTCAGTGAATCCACTGCAGGGCTCGCAAAATTGCTAGCCCGACGTCCCGGGGCTATTGTGTCATCCAGTTGGGCTACCAAAATGTATTTCTGCCCCGCCTGTTGGGCTGTCTTATAAGGAGGAAAATATATAGCAAAGAGTTTTTGGGAGGATGGGGTAAGAAGTGCAGGGGGTAAGCTGTTATGACCCCATTAACAAAGCAAAGTATGAATATTCTTTGTCACCTAACCATATACTTACACAGGAACAATACACATATGCTTTAATACATGTCACAGCAAATACATAAAACATACAGTGAATCCGATATCAATTTTATAAAGATCCACTGCAAATGTCTATATGTACCACCATCAACTGGGAAATTCAGCAGCTGTTGGTTTTGGACAAATTTGGTACAGAGAAGATTGTAAAGTGTGGTGATCTTAATTACAGTCCATCAGCAGCCAGGAGGCACAGGTAGATATTCCATAGATGCATTCAGAAAACCAACAGAGCAGCATAGAGTAGAGGCAGCGTATTTTGCTCCAAACTGTGCTAACCATGTGCAGAATCATTAATTTCCACACTGTCATCTAATGAGGATATATCACTGTCAGGCTATTTCAGGAGATGACTGGAAAGACGAGGCTGACAGCCACAGTTTCCTTCAACCAGAGAATCCTGAAACATTCCAACATCAAACACAACTGTGTTTTCCATCTGTAAGCCAAACTTTTGCCTGAATATTATATAAGAACGTGAATATTATTTTACCGAAGATATTTTTCTTTTTTTTTACATTTAGGTGAAAGCACTAAAAACAGAAATATCACCTCTTAAATTTCATCTGAACGAGTGGGCAACTCAATAAAGCCTTTTCAATTTATATGCTAATGATTCCCGAATTAAAATTTAATAACAGGGAGATATTGAAAAGCATACTTGAATTACACAAAAAATAAATCCTCAAAGAATGGACTAAAATTAGAAATTCAGGGCAGCATCCGGGCCAGCACTGAGCCTTTAAACACTTGAGATTCCATTTTTTTGATGGAAATCAAAATTGCACAGCAAGCCGGAGATGAAGAGACTGAAACGGTTTCATTGTGATTTATGGTAGCAGAAAAACTACAGGAGTTTATCTTCTGCATAAACAAAACAGTAAACAAAGGCATCGACTCACACACACACACGGCTTTACAAAATGATTGAAACTTAAAATCTACAGCTTTTTTTAAAGCAAAGTGTCTGTTCGTTTACCAATAAAGCAACATAATGCATTTTACAATGAAAAACAATCCAGATATTTTACTAAATTACTTTGTTAAAAAATTAATAATCAGTAAATAAAAGTCCATTGTTCAAACTGCAAACTGTGGATTCACTTGTATGGTGCAAGTCACCACAGTATCGTCTTTTGGTTTCAGTGTTCATGAAAATCCTGCATCTAAATGTGATTTGTTTGACCTCAGCATAGATTTGGGAGCATTTGTGTGACTGCAGAGTAACCGCTGCAGAGTATGTGTGTCTGTGAGCTGATACAGTGACCGGCTCGTCACTCATAATTTTAGGCCCTGCTTAAAGTGCGATACAAAGGTTTACTGTGTTTACTTGGAAAAAAAAACAAAAACAATTATTTAGTTTACAAAGTGAAGTGTTTAAAACTTTGCAAGTCACCTCAGACTATGATGATGATGAACCATACCAAGTTTTATCATGAAATGTAATTGCATTTGCTGAATACTGCATTTAGGGACAAAATTCCAAAAGGTCAACGCCTAAAATGACTGACCATGAAACATCAGATATCGTTAACTCCCTCAGGTCAAGCCATTGATGACACCACGCCACGTTTCGTGTCAAGATACAGCCTCATATTCATTTTTACATGTTCACCGGAAAAACTTGTTGACACTGTATGCGACAACGGTAAGAGATATCAACATAGTTTGAAGAAAACAAACTAAGAAGAAGAAGCAGCAGCAATCGACACAACAAAATCAAGTGAAACTCTAAACTCTAAAACTTCCATGTAAAAACAAATCATAATTAATGGCAGTACATTAACACATCACATGGACATCCCTAATGTTGCTTATTAACACTTATTAGCACTTATTAGCAGAGGTGGGCGTGCACCTCGCCGAGGGTTTTAGCATGACTCTAGTCTAGCAGTTATAGATGCTGAGTGTCAACACTTTTAGATTTTAATTGTTCTTTTTCTGGAGAAAGAAATATTTAAATGATGGGGAAAGCCAAAATATTAAACAACATGGATGAATATTTGCCGTACAGTTTTGTGGAGAGGAGTTAAAGGGGCAAGTTCACCTCAGATTTGCAGCCTTATGAAAAATGACAGAAAGATCATTTTTCAGATAACTGAAAAAAGATCATTGAAGAAATTCAGAATTTAAACACAACAACTGAAAGATCTCTTAGTGACAGTTGTTCACTTTCACACATCTTGTTGCATTACATGCCAATGGTAAGAGAAAATTACAAAACTGAATTTTTTGGGTCTTTTTCCCCAAAGTTTGCAGTCAAGTTCAGAAACGAATCAATTCTGAAAATGTCATTTTGTACATGCGTCCTGCTGAAAAATACATTTCTCGCTGGTACAGAGATTTCCAGCTTCTTTTATTCATGTTTTAAACAATGTCAAACGTGGCTAGAATATTTGCACATGTATTACTGTTTTAAGATTTCAGTCTTTTGTTATTAGCTCACGTGAATGCACTGATGCAGTGAGAATGTCTGACATAACATTTCTGTGATGTATTACGTTGTGATCATGCTATTTTAATTCCCAAACAGGAGGAGACACAATCACAAAACAATCACAAGTGTGGGGGTCAGGAGGAGACTTCTAAAGTGTGTTTAACCTTTATGACGAGGACAGAACTCCAGACAACAATGTTAAAGGGTGAGCTCACCGAAAAATACCAACCACAGCGACACAATCAGCACTGCAGTATCACGCTAAACAAACAATCTCGCAGTAACCGTTAACATCAGCGTTCACTCCTATTCACAATCAAAGCTGTAGTTTGTTTGTGTATCTATAATTTCATCTCAGAAATGAACTGTGATGTTTGAGGAGGGAGCGTTTAGAGTGAGCAAACAGAGTGAGTCAAAGTGACATTATGAAATCTGAGCTCTCAGAGTGACGTGAAGTTTGCAAATAATTACCAGAAACAAAAAGCACATCCTACAGTGAAACACGTGTTGTACCAAACACTGTGTCATCTTACACAGTCACACGAATATCAAACAGCCATTTTGCATTCATTGTCTGCTGGAAGAACCAGGACATTAATGTCATTTCTAGGAGATTTAAGGGAGAACTGCAGTAGACACACACACATCTGTGCTAATTTCAGCTAACGTTAGAGTTCAGCTGCCCCACTTTATCAAATTCAAAGAAACAGTTCACACAAAAAATGAAGACTGTGTCCACTTCCTTCCCCTCACACCACCTACAGGCACAAGCAAATCCCCGGCACGGGCTGCAGGGCCGCTCAGTTATGACAAAATAATAATGATTATTTCGCTTTTTTCATGTAATTTTTTAAGAATATTTAACTATTTGTCTTCTTAACAGTGAATTTTTTTTACTAAAAACAAAGAAAACATACAATAAATGTGTACATTTAAATAAATCAAAAGTAATAAATAAAAATCAATTACATTAAAATAAATTAGATACAATATATTGTACACAGCCACAACCTAAGTACAGAAAACTCCCAAACATCCATTCAGCAGTGTGGTAAACTACATTCAGCGGTGTGGTAAAGTACATTCAGCGGTGTGGTAAAGTACATTCAGCGGTGTGGTAAAGCACATTCAGCGGTGTGGTAAAGCACATTCAGCTGTGTGGTAAAGCACATTCAGCAGTGTGGTAAAGTACATTCAGCAGTGTGGTAAAGTACATTCAGCGGTGTGGTAAAGTACATTCAGCGGTGTGGTAAACTACATTCAGCGGTGTGGTAAACTACATTCAGCGGTGTGGTAAAGCACATTCAGCGGTGTGGTAAA
>JAZGTI010019166.1:0-11238 GCA_036877585.1 Botia kubotai | reverse complement strand
CATCTGAAATACATTGATAAAGAGTAACAGTACGGCAAAACGCTGTGGGTTTGTGTTTGTTCAGGAATGATGTAGGAAGCTTGCCGGAATGTCTTGTTTTGTTGGATTTTGATGTGACGCTCTCGGTATCCTGACAGCTAGACTCTTGACCATCTGCTCTTAGACAGAAGAATATCAGACCACCATGTGAAGTGACCAATCACAATCAGTTTGTTTGCGTGTGCTGGAGCTGCGGTTCGGTCTGGAATTCATGACAAACTCATTTCCACGTTGATTTCAATACAGAGTGAATGGGCAGAAATGAGCAGAAATGAGCAGAGCCGAGCCGAGCGATGCTAGTGTTGTGTATTCACACTGACTTAAAACCACGTTATGTCGAACTGTTATGAGTGACATGGAGCAATAAACAGAATCCTTTTTATGTCCCTGAAAATCTCCTGAGAAATAGCAGCTAGCTCAGCATGTGGGTCACATTACAAACAGAGAAAATAAAGTTTACAGCCGTTGTCTGTCTAGTATTCCTAAATGTGTGTCAAAGCTTGAATTACCTCACCATACTGTAGTACAACGGTTTGTACAGTTTTCATTGAGCAAATTATTCAACAGCGAGACTCGTTTTATTTGATAAGCTGCTATGAATAACACACACACACACACAGTCTGTTCTACATGTACGTACTGTTGCTCTATAAGTGGGTGTCTTTAGACAGAATAAGGCGTCCCTGGCGCTGCATATGTGGGGTCACGGGTCACAAAGAAAATAAATTGCGGAAGAGGAAAATGAATTACGGATGATGGTGTGCCAGCTGTGAGGAATTGGGCTGTCATGACAAACGCTCACGCGGGTCCGTATAATGAAAGAAGATGAACCAGCGCTTTAACACAGATTTTGGGCTGAATCAGAGAGAGAGAGAGTGTGTGTGTGTGTGTGTGTGAACTGAGCAGCTCTGATGATTCTCAGTGTTAGAAGTTAGGAGTGTTAGGTTTTGAACACTGGTCTGTTATGTACTTGTTCAATAACAGATTTTTGTTCATTTTTAGCCCAAGAAAAGTTATGGATTGCCGCTTTAAAAGTGTGTTTTACAGCACTGAAAGTGTGTTGAATTGGATGCAGGATGAGAAACTGTCGTCAGTGTTTTCAGAAGAACATGGCATTGCATTAATAAAAACATGACGTGGTTTTTCCTGCATGGTCCAGAGTGAGACGAGAACACAGATTTTGTGGATGGAAGATGATGATGTCTTACGAGGGGTGTCTGTACTGTGGAGCTGCTCTGTTTGTCTGAGGATGTTTGAACAGGATTGGCTGTTTATCCACCAATTGAAAACTGGGTGTGTTTATAGGAAACCCGTCTAAAAACACACATTGTTTTGCATTTGTTTATAAACTCATATATTTATGATTATAAGATGAATTATTCCAGTTCTTGGTCCACTGGTCAGTAGGTTTAGTCATGATAAACTATTTATGATCACTGAGCTTCTGTCTTGCTGTAAGGATCATATAGCTGATTGTTATTTATGTTGCATAGCAACAGTCTGTTACACGCCATCACCACGAGATCAAAGAAACCAAACCAATAAAATGAAAATATGATTTTGGGGGAGTTTGTATCGGTATGCGGTAATATTTATAATAATAAGCTTTATATGAAAACAAGAAGTCTGCCATACTGCATTTCCTGCACATGTACAGTACAGATTGTAACATTCATACTGTAATCTGTTATAGACAGCTCAGTCTCTCTCTCTCTCTCTCTCTCTCTCTCATTCATTCTTTCCTTGTTTATTTCCACACAAGCTGAAAACTTTCCCAGGTGGCCGCTGTCAGAGCCTTTGCCCTGTTACACACACACACAAACACACACACAGAGACAGAGAGAGAGAGGGAGGAAGGGAGAGAGAGGGTCACCTTCTACATCAGCATTTAACACTGCAACACACACATTTTCCATCCATACCAATATTAATTATAATCCGTGTAATAAAGGTACTAATAATAAGTGTTAAATATTCACTGTTATAATAATACTGCAGTGAACACATGAAATATGCACAGAATATCTACAAATGTCTGTTGATTTGATTTGACCAGATTTTTATCAATCCAACACAGATTAGTAGTGTGAACCAGATCAAAAGAAAGATATTATATTTTAATTTGAGAAGATGAAAACAAATTTTAAGACTATTAAAATATTTCGCACATTAGCATGTTTTTTGTCTTTTATGCTAATTTAAATCCGTATCTTTTAAACTTTCACCTCTGTCGCCATCTCTGTTTGAAACATAAAATAGCAGCTTACGTACTTTTCTTTACGTGTGTTAAAGTCAAACTTGCGTTTCTTGGTAAATCTGACCCGACACCTCAAATTACAAATCATTATTATAAACTTACCGTTGTGAACCAAAGTAAGGTAGTGAGATCTGTTATGGACTGTGTACCTGTATCTGTTGTATACTTGCTCAATAACTAATTTCGGATATGGATAAAAGCTTTCATTTAGGAGCAAAACATAAAGTAGAAACCTGTGGGATTAATGAGAGAATCAGAGCGGGTAACATTTCCACTGGAGCTCTCTGGAGAGGTGACGGAGTTGAAGATAAGCCTACAGTCATTGATCTGAGCGGCGGGTCTGTCAGCAGACCTTCTCCCGTGAGCAGATATTGAATCTCTACAGGCAGTGTGAAATATTCCAGCATATACAGTAAGAACTGCTTGACTGTAATACTTCAGGTTGAGCTAAAAAAAAGTCTCCACACCATTTGTTTCTCCTCATAATGTGCTTTTCCTATTCTTCATCATCCCGGCACACGTGCAGCGTCTCTGGCCCGGGGTGAACATCACGCTGGGCTGCGATAAATAGTGTTTTTAGTTTCTAATTGCATTAGCCGCTGGCTTATTGAAGTATCCCACTATAACTCACAGCGGTGGGCCGGTGCTGAGCCGATCTGGATAACATTAGTGTCACAAACAGTGAAGGTGTGTTTGTTATTAAACCTGTGACTGTTTCAGTCTGATACTGAGATTCCTGACCTGACATAGTGGAGTTTCCCTTCAGGTTAAACTAGTGACATCAAAATATACTTATTTTCTCTGGAATATTGCTGTGTTTACTATAAATAATTTGTCCGTGCATGTCATTATTTCTTTTAAGATTGTGCTTCCTCTTGAACGTTAATCAAAATCTGAAAATGTACTTCATTCGTCTCTGTTTGCGCTAAATTGTCGTTCATTTTAAAAGGACCGTTCACGGTTCGCTCACCCTCCAGGCATCTGAGGTGTAATGTCACTTTTTCTTCAGTGGTCCTTAGTGATCCATTAATTGCCGGTCCAGGGGGCCATTTCCAACATTAGTAGCATTATTTACAACATTCAGCTAAAAATCTCGGACAGCCTGAGATAAACAACAGCATATTTTTCATTTTTGGGTGTACTGTTCCTTTAAGTTCTCTGTTTGAGTATTTAATACTCATTACGGTCACAATGTGAGTATTTTCTGAGTTTCAGCTCCGGCTGTTTGCAGAAGTTACTGTCTCTCTTCCGTGTCATTAGTTTGGAGCGATTACGTAAGTCACAGCTGTCAATCATGTGGAAATAGAGCGCGCTCCGTCAAAGTCGCTAAAGCGCTTCCATATTCTCTGAGGCTGAAAATTCTGACACTCGGCAAGCAAACTTTCATTTAAAATGTGCTGTCGCTCCTTCTAATATGAGTCGTTTCCAGTCACTCTGAGATTCTGTGTGTGTGTGTGTGTGTGTGTGTGCGCGCGTTTTTTTCCCACAGGCCACAAACAGTCTGGAGTTTCTGCACAGAACAGTTAAAGATGTTTTACTGCACTAGACTAACTGTCATTTGTGTTTGTAATGTTCTGTGTTAATAATCAGCTTTCAGGGGACGCTGACGAGTGCTGAACTGACTTGCAGGTTTGGGGGTTCTAGATTTGATAAACGGTAGAAATTGGTGTGATGATTTCAGCAGGAACCTTTTTAAAAGTTAACCTAAGCCTAGCGTGAGCTAACTGTCAATCACTCACTAATACCCAGCTGACAATTTTGGGATATAAAAACGTTTCCATAACGTTTTCACTGGGTAACAAAACATTCAAAATGTTTTTTAAATGTTTTTAAATTTTGATAGTTCTAGGAAGGTTCCAAACGTCCAGATTAACTTCTGTCATCTGATGCATTTTCAAGTGAAACAGGAATAAGACAAATGCAGAGGACTTGAATTGTTTTTTCATCAGAAATGGTTTGGATGGAGGGATTGGTTCATCTTCTTCGTGAGGGTTGATGTGACGTGAGGTTACACATGTTCTGCATTATTTTAGCACCTGATTCACCAAAGACATGTAAATCAGGTATAAAGCAAACGTGTAAAAAATATGCCAGACACCCCATCAACACCATCATGAAACCAAAATGTACTATTCATAATTATTTACGGAATATTGCAGTGTTTATTATAAACGATTTATGCCTGCACATCACTTCTTTTTCAATCTAATGCGCTCTCGTAATCTTTAATCAAAATCTGAAAATGTACTTACCCTCTGTAACAGCAGATCTTCTCTGATGATGTCAGTCTGACAGTTTGGGCGGAGCCATAGCCGTTAACCACGCCCCTTCAACAGTCAGTCTGCTGCGAGCTTTGAAATGCCCTACTTTTCAACAGCCAATCAATTCCCAGTGGGAAAAAAGCCACACCCTCCAATTTTTTGCTTTCCTTTAAATAATGTGAGAACCCTGCAGTCAGTTGCAACTCGTAGTCACACGTACTTTAAGATCTTGAAACGTTTGTGTAAGTGAGAATCTGCAGCATCCAGCTTGCTTTGAAAAGTGGTGTGTTTGTGCTGGAAATATGACACTTGGTGAAATTGGATTGTGGGTGGTTAGTGAATCACACACAACTGTTGGGTGAGTTCCAGCACAGGGTCTGATGGAGCTATAGGGCAGGACTGATGCTCTCGCGCCGTCTTCGGTCTCTCGTCTCCATCTGCTGCGACGTCTCTGTAGAAGACACCAGAATGTGACCACACACCAGACAAGATGGCAAAGAGATACGGCACAAGAGAAAGGGCAACACACACACACACGTGGAGAAAGGGAGAGAGAGAGTGTTTTGTGGTTGCCGACTGCAAAAGGCAATTCCAATTTGTCGTCCAGTGTTGCTCTGGTGTGTGTGTGTATGTGTGTGTGAGTTAATGAGGCGAGTGTGTGAGCTCTCACTCATACTGCCAGCGCCGGCCGATCGCTCTCTGATTACTATAATGAAACGGTCAGGGCATTATTAACCAAACGCCACACACACACACACACAAAAGGAGAAGAATCACGCCCCAATATTGTCCCCGCGTCTTTTAGCCATTTGTCTTTTTGTTAGTTCTTTTAGAGAGAGAGAGAGAGACAGAGAGACCTTTTTAAATGGATATCGCTGATAAATGTCGCGCTGCTGTGGAGGCGAGAGGAGTTCATGCCGTCTGCCTTTTATTAGAGGATCAGATGAAGTGCTGATATCACACTGGATCAGATAAGTGCAGTTAGACACTGATAGGTCAAGTATAAATGCTGCTTGTGATGTACAGTAAGACAGCGTGTAAGGGTGCTCACCTGCACAGATTGTTGTGATGTGTCTGAAGGGATAAAGGCGTCTTTAATACGTTTAAATTAAGCAGATGTTAAAATGTTGCTCCAATGAACAGCACCACAGATGAACACCAACAATCAAAACACGCAGAGGGGTAGACCTGTGATACGACAGCTCTCTTACGCTTTTGTTTAAAATCCCCTTAATTCTCGGGAGAAAAGATTTAACTCCAGATTTTCCTCTGCTCAATGTCTAAAACAGATACCTTGTCCCAAAATTAAAATTAAACCATTTTATAAATAATTTTTGGAGCTCCTCAGCTAACAATTGTTGGTGGTGTGAACGTTTCCTAATGTTTCCGTTAAATAACAAAAACATTAAATATGTTTTTCGGAAGTTGTAGGAACGTTCAACACGTCCGTTTTTTTAGACGTTGGTTATAAGAGCGTTATTTAAACGTTTGTAAAATGTTCCACTAGCAACTTAAGAATACTGTTTTTGATATGTGATATATATTTATATATATGGCGTTAAAAACGTTCTACTAACATAAGTGCAAGAACATCAGCCAATGTTCTGACAATGTTCCTGGTTAGGTGGGTTACAGACGTGCTTTTATTGGTTAAAAATGAAAATCTGCTTTAGTGCTTCTGCTGAAGAAAGCTCACACGTGTTTAGAACAACATGAGGGCGAGTCGATGATGACAAACGTTTTATTTCAACTCTTCCACAACAAACACTGAAGGCAGCCAAATATGATACAGACTTAACACTGAGGTTTATCTAAATTGCAGACAGACCCGTAGGTTGATCTTCAAGGAACAGATCTGCGGTGTACAGACGCAATATAGCCAGCGAGCGCTTTTCATTAATGAACAAGTGTAATTAAATTGATAAGAGTCTCTTAAGCACCTTAACGCTAATAAACTGTGATCAATTCTGAGTGGCAGCTCAGAATCAGTGATAGTTCTGCGCTCGATGGCTTTCTCACGCTAACGACCGCACTATTGCTTTTGTGATGTCCGTTGGAACAGACTTGTGTCGGATGTGTGGCTTTGTGGTGGTCATCTGATTGTCCTCCGTGCCGTGGCCGATGGACGGCACGCCGGTGTGCGTGTTCAGAAGCAGTTTTCTAACACCAACACTTTCGGCTTGTTCTTGGAAAGGATTCTCTTTGATAATTAGTTAGAAACCCTCTGGTCCTGAAGTCTGGAGTTTGGAAGATGGCCAGAGGTGTCTAAATTTAGTGCATGTGATATAACTGTTCCCAGATCAGCTTTCTAAACTTGGACTGATGATTCCCAGGAGCTGGAACCACAGATGTTTGCTTCCAATCACCTACATTTCATTTACATCACTGGTTCTGCTTCAAGATTTTACACTGAATGTCAAGTGAAGAACCAACACGTTAGCAGAAATTATGTCGAACACTTCATATTTTCTTTATAAAACCCTGCTTGTGTTTATAGCACAGAACCCTCATGATAAAGAGATCTTGTCTCTTCTTAGATCATTTCTGCTGAGATAACGGTTCTATTAATAAAACCTTTCAGATACACTCTTTAAAAAAAGTGCTTCACAATGACATAGAAGAACCATTTTTGGCCGTACTGTTCCATAAAGAACTTTTAACATCTGTAGAACCTTTCTGCTTCTTTGTAGTGGATAAAAGTCTTTAGACAATAAAAGGTAAGAAAGAAATGGTTGTTTAAGAACCTTTCACTAGATGGTTCTAGAGGGAACCAAAAATGGTTCTTCTATGGCATTGTTATGAAGAAGCTTATAGAACCCTTTAATTTTAACACTGTACATCGTATCATTTTAATCTCTTCCCAAAGTGATCAAAAACGTTCCTGCAGTGATGTTAGTAGAACGTTTTTAAAGTTACATATCATCTAAATATAAAAATGTTATTTCAAACAACATTCTAAACAATGTTGTTTAGAATTCTGTAATTCTAAACAACATGTTCTTACAACATTCCAAACAACATTTTTAATGTTTTTGTTGCTTAATGGAAACATTCTTTCAACCTAAATGTGTTAGCTGGGTGTTTGCAAATATATCTCTTTAAACCTCATTTCTCAGGTATCACAACAGACCAATTCATCTGCCTTCATCTCTGACCACACGCACTCTTCCAAACCAGCCACTGAGTCTCAGAATCGCTCCAGTTCTGTCCAACCCTGGAAGTGCTGGCGTCAAAGCACACATCCACAGGCAGCGTCGGTACAAAAAAACAACAATCATTTCAGATCGACCAGCTGAATTCAGACCATCATCATGTTGCTGGTCGTTCAATGACTCTCCTCCATTTATGAATCTTTATCACTGATGTACTTGCCGAAAGAATCAATCGCTTTAGTTGTTCCATTGCGTTAATGTGTTTTGAAACCCTGCCATTTATTTACACACAGACAGCTGTGTTTTGCTGCCTACCTTTTGAGTTTACTGTCATAATTACACTAGGCATGTCACAAAGAATGACCATTATGCGCCAGTTTTAAACATGCTTTTGCTTTTAGATGTGAAATCACCTCTTACTGATTGCAATTGTTGCTTACAGTTGTCCTGCTAATGTGTGTGTGTGTGTGTGTGTGTGTTGCTATAGATTAGGGTTAGATTTAGGATCACACCTGGGGCTGTTAAACAAGAGTTTCTGCTTTTGAGGGGTATAAATGAAAAGATAAGGCATAGAAAACTGCAGCTGTTGTACTGTAAGGTCTGTGTTTTTGTTCAACGCACCAATTATACTTGTTGACAAAAATACAACTGCTGCTAGAAAAGCTGCACTGTAAAAAAGAGCAACTGTAAAAAGTTACATTACTAGTGTTGTTACTGTAAAAAGTTACGTTACTAGTATTGTTACTGCAAAATGTTACATTACTGATGTTACTGTAGAAAAGTTACATTATTGATGTTACCGTAAAAAAGTGCATTATTAGTGTAACTGTATGTGTGTAAAACAGATACTGAACACTGACTCTGGTCTCATTCTCTGGTTTTATCTCTCTTTTATCTTTAACATTACAGACACCCTGTAGTCTTGTCAGGTTCTGTAGGTCGTATTAATATTTAAATATCATGAGCATCACAAGAGAGTCTTAACAAGAGTGTGTCTGAGATCCGTGTCAGTGTGTGTGTGTGTGTGTGTGTGTGTGTGTCAGGGATCAGGTGTGTGCAGTTATTGAGACTGAATGAATAATCACTGAGCTCATAGTTCAGTTCCCTCTGCTCTTGTCAGGAGCTCCTCCAAGCCAGACTCAAGGAGCGCAGGTCATATTTTGCATCCAGATTTTGAAAATGCTTTTTTGGATGAACTAAGATGTTTTCAATATTGAAACATTTTCTCCCCTGGTTCTGGTCTCGGCCTCAGAGCACAGACCGCCTACAGCTCCAATCTGATTGGCTGGCCTTCTGAGTTATGTCATTTTCCTGTGTTTTACATCAAACAAATTGTAGACACTATTTCACCTTCTTGAAGTTAGTTTTTTCATGCTGGTCGGTATCATCTATTTCAGATAAAACTACTTCATCACAAACAGAGAAGACGTGGTTGGTGTCTTTACACGTCAATCACATGATCTCTGCCCGTCTAATTGGATGGTTCTTGGTCCACATATAAGCCACATATGGATCAGACATACAGTTAATTAGTAATACCGTGGTACTTTGAATTAGGCCATGGTACAATCTTTTTATCCTTTGATGATATTTACACGGTAGTCCAAGAGGAACAATATTTGGAACAAATATTGGAACAATGGAAAAAATATTTGGAACAAATATTTACCATTGTTAATGTATATAAATATGCATTATTTATATATATGAAAATTGCGTAGTTTACATGTTTTCTTTATACAAAATACTTCATGAAGCTAAACTGCATGACCACAGACCACCAGTAGAGTCTCAGATCACCCAGAATTACATAACCCTTATAAACACCAAACTTTGCCAAAGACGAAGTCGCTCTTGGACCCCGGAGAGACATCTCTGTTCCTGACCTCTGCGCCTGAAGCATGTTTATCACGCAGCGAGCGCATTAGCATTGCTGCTGCATATAAAGAACAGCGAACCTTTCCCAGGCAAAGAACGAGGGAGGAGAGATTAGAATACAGAGTTTTGACACGCTAATATATGCGGCTCACCTAATAGACGCTCCATCTCAATTAAGCTCAGATTTGAGAGTAGCAGAGCGCTCTGGAATCACAGAGAGCTTCATCAATCTTAGCAGTTCTTTCTCGCTAGCAAACAGAGTAAAGCGCACTTCTGTATGTAATTAATGTAGTGCGGCTTTTACTGCTGTTCAGCATCTTTTCTCCGTCGCCGTAGCAGCAGAAGTCAGCGTGCCGAACTTGAGAGAGATTAAGCGATCAGCAGCGAGCAGAACAGCAGAGATCGGCAAACTCCGGAATTAATGTGTAAGTTTGTCGTTTATGATGGATGAACGGTGAATTGTGTTTGTCACGGACGTGAGCATCTTTTGATCCTCGCGGCTACACAACTCTCGTCCCGGAGAGCGACAACACTAACAGAGCAATTACAGTTTAATGACGCACAATCGCTTGTTTTGCGTTGGAGTAACACACTGTTGAAATGATGCTGGTGTTAATTACCGCTGTTGGGGGAAAGCACACAGTGATGGTATAACCCGCTGAGATCGGTAAATCAGCTGTCTGCACGGCCGCGTGTCTGAAACTCACAGACGGGGCCACAATGAGTCGTTTGTAGGGGGGTTGCTAAATCCCATCCCCCCTGTTTAACGATAGACTGTGTATTATTCAGTTAAACATTGGTGGTATTTTTATTCTTCTGTATGCTGACATAGACCGACTTTCCCCGAACAGAATACTGATACAGGAGATGATGTTGTGGTATGTTCATGTTGTTGGGACAAGTATCATGGACAATCCCTTTAAGAAAGTCTTAACACTGGGCGGCCATCTTTGAATAGTCTCCAGGCAACAGTTACAGTGATTTAAGACCAGGTGCTATCTACCTGAAGGAGGAAAGACAGATATGTCAAAAATCATCATAAAATACCGTATTTCAGACCAAGTTTTAAACCTGAAATCAGCTGTGCCATAAATTCTGTTACTTTAGGTCTAATTGTGCTATAAAACCACGTTTTTCCACACCTCACAACACTCTGCACAGATCCCCACACCAGAGAGTGTTACTGTTTAACGGTTGATGATTGGCTGTTTCTACTAGTAGGCGGGGCTTCCTTCGCTAAAGCGGCCATATTGTGCGTTGCAGTTTCTCACATTCATAGTAACAGAACTGCGAACAGAACTTGTTCGTTTCATAATCTTTGTTATTAGATTATGAATATATTGGATATATTATATATATAGGGATATATGAATATATAGAGATATATTGAAACAAAGTGAATTCAAGTAAATTGGGACACTTTTTGTATGACATAATTTATGTGATCTTACCTAAGGTATATATATATAGTAATCATCCAGAAACATGATATTATTATGTGACATTGTAAGGGTAATATGGCAGGGTTGTTCAGCTTCTGTCCTCAGGCTCATCCATATTGTGTAAGTGTGTTAAATAAGCAGACATCTAAAACATTTTGGAAAGGGGGCGTGAGGACCGGAGTTGAAAAACCCATTTTAATTGTGTGTGT
>JAZGTI010019165.1:0-11238 GCA_036877585.1 Botia kubotai | reverse complement strand
AGGACTGACACAGGTGTGTTTGTGCAGGTTTATCCGACCTCCGTGCGGTCAATCGGAATGGGCTTCTGTACTTCCTTCAGTCGGATTGGAGGAATGATCGCTCCGTTCATTGCTCAGGTGATCCGTGTGTTCTTGTCTGTGTAAATACCTGTGCTGGTTGTCATTACCTGTGACTGTATCAAAGATAACTGTGTTTGCCTGTGCGTCAGGTGCTGATGTCCAAGTCAGTCATTCTGGCCCTGTCCCCGTTTGCCGCGGCGTGTGTTGTATGTTCTGTGTGTGTGGCTCTGTTGCCCATAGAAACCAGAGGCCGGGCGTTACAGGTAATTACTTTGCATACATAATCCTGAACTCTTAAAACTGAGTTATTGAGGTAAACATGGACTTATATTTATGCATTTAGACAAATGCTCAGTGACTTACAGTCTACTGTATTCATGTTTCAGCAACATGGATAAAAGACACCTGATAAAGATGAAGGACAATTTTTCAGTGCCTCTGTAACAAAACATATAATCTCACAATAAAGTTGAAACTGTTGTTGTTGTTTTTACAAGTGTTTGTGTCCTGTTTTTATAAAGACATTAAAGACCCGCATGCAGAAGAGCGCCATTTAGCCTTTTATATTAAACATTATTTAACATGCATGATACAAACCCACACACAGCTGATCATTTTTAATATAAAGGCTAATAATTAATGACTGAAACATTATAAAACACGGTGGGGCTGCGGCCCTCTGCTGGACAACATGCGCAACTGCGCGTTTCCCGCAGCGCTGTCTCTCTCTCTCTTTACGTCACGCCTCTCCATCTTTCCTGCTGCACCGCTTCCGCTCGTGGGAAAAGTTTACGATCGTTTCCACTTTCCAAACTCCTCTTCCCCCGGATTACAATCAAAACAACAGCAATCTTACCCAAAGTTGACATGCCTTTAACATCTGCCGGTCACGCTTAAACGAGCGTTTATATGAGCGACAGCGCACGAGAGGAAAGATCGTAGATTTGTAAAGTCGGAAAACATCAGCGGAACTGGCAACAGGGTGAGTAGAGCCAAAAACAGTGTCACCCATGTTGCATGTGCATATTTTTAAAACATTTACGTTTGTTTAGACTGTCTGTATTTCCTGTTGATAAATATCAGTGGTCTGTGTTATGCGTTGTCCCAAATGTTGGTAATTATGTCTAGTTTGTTGTTTAGATGCGTTTGTGTTACTCAAAACCGGTCGTTTATTTCTGAAAGACTAATTTACATGCACGTTTGTTGCACATGTCCAGCTCGACGTGCCGCGTGAGTTCTCGGAAAAAAACCTCAGCGGTGTAAAACCGAGTGGAAACCGCTTGATACGGGAAAACATGCGACCTGCGTGCCCATAAATGTCGCAGTATTCATGAAAACAGCCCGATGAGAGGAGCGCAGGTGTGTTTAAAGCTTTACACTGAATGAAACCGGGTCACTTTGTCACTGAATGACCCTCCAGTCGCGTGGATCAGAGGCTGCAGCTGCGGGCTGCGCTGATAACGCGCTGCGCAGGAATTCGCTGAACTGGCGCATCTTTAGCGCGCAGCTGTTGCGCATCTCTGATGACGGAGAGCAGCCACACAACAATCACAACACAACAGCGATCTCACGTTTTAAGAGATCTCACATCCCAACATCACACACGTAGGTTTGCTAAAATAATGTGCAAAATAAAAAAAACTTTAAAAAACTCACACATTTCTCAACACATTGAATTAAATAATACTGTCCACGTTAAAAGAGAGGAAATGCTCCAAAAACTGTCTGTAGTTCAGACGAGAGAGAAGATACTGGCTTTCTGATGCCGCTAGAGAGTCGTGCATCCCAAAATGACTTTAACAGAGATGGTCCCTCTAAACAGATGTAATAAAAACAGCACAGAGAGATAACACGTACAGACGAGTAGGGAGAGACTGTCTGTGATTGTTAGAGATTATTAACGTTAATTATTTAAGAATGACACATGATGGCCCTTATGAATAGACATTTTAATAATAATTAAACCTTTTATTTAGTTTTTGAACAAAACTCTGCGTACATTTACAAGAGCACATGCGCGTTATGAATGTGAAATTATGAATTGTAAGTAAATTCTCTTTTGTTGTTGCCCTTTCTCAGTTGTGACAATAGAAAGATTTTCTGCATAGAAGATGCGGTAATCTAATATTCCTGTCAGAATAGCGAGGACTAACATTAATTTGAGAGCAGCTGCTGTCTGTCTGTGTTCTGCCGTAGATATTTGTCACATACAGTCACACGCCTTCAGTCTGAGGTGAATTTACATAATGTTACATGAGTTACTGTCCAGCGTCTGTCTGATGCGTGTTGACAGTGATTTCAACGATACGAACGCTCATCATTAATGTAACGGCCGCAGATTTAAGAGAACACATTCAAGGCTTTGTGTGTGTGTGTGTGTGTGTGTGTGTGTGTTTGCAAAAACTGAACTTAACTGAGCGATTTACAGTGCGCTTTAAATAAAAGTGTCTTCCAAATGCAGGAAGCTAAATTTTAAAATTAGGGTCTTAAAATGCCAAAAGGCGCCTGTAAGAGGTAGAAGTGTGGTGTGGTGTTTATAATCTCTTCAGTGAGGTAGAAGTGTGGTGTGGTGTTTATAATCTCTTCAGTGAGGTAGAAGTGTGGTGTGGTGTTTATAATCTCTTCAGTGAGGTAGAAGTGTGGTGTGGTGTTTATAATCTCTTCAGTGAGGTAGAAGTGTGGTGTGGTGTTTATAATCTCTTCAGTGAGGTTGAAGTGTGGTGTGGTGTGGTGTTTATAATCTCTTCAGTGAGGTAGAAGTGTACAGGCCTGTGTTATTTGGGGATGTGGGACAGTTTTGTCCCTGCTTACAGTTAAAAACTGTCCGTTAATAAACGCCTTTTAATGAGCTTCCTGAGATTGTGTGATGTCACAGACAGAAAGACACGGAGTCAGCAGAATACCACACACTCACACACACACACACACACACACACACACACACACACACACAGATCACAGTGCTGTTTAATTAAAACTGGATGGAGCACCAGAGGGAAGGATAAATTAAAGCAAAAAATATAATTACACTGGAGCCCGAAATCGTAAAGAGAGAGAACCTCCAGCTCAGATTTCAAGCGCACCAATCGCCCGTCACAGCCTGAATGTTTTCTGCAGTTTACAGAAGCTGTAAACTCGCGTTTCATTCAGAATATACATTTCATCAAATTGAATAAGTTCATTAACCTGTACACATAAAAACATGTCAGTAAACATCCAGCGGTTAGTTCAACATCACTCACACAGTGTCCCATGTGGCCCAAGAGACTTTTGCCCGTAGAACAGTTAACCATTAACTAGTCCTCACTGAGTTTCAAACCAGTTTAACTTTCTGCTGTTGATTATAAAAGGATACAGTTTATCAGAAGATATCTTTCTAAAACAGAATCACATGATCAGTGTTTACAGAAGCCCGCGTGAGGTCAATTCTGTGCTATAAAAATAATTCACACACTGTGTGTTCTGTACTTCAAGAATTCATTAGCTTGAGTTAGGAACCGGCCAAGATTTACTTTGCTGTTCATAGAAGCTTTTGAATTTGCCTGTTATTTGCATATTTATGTAAATCCTAAAACGAATGAATGCAGTTTGAATTCGTAATTTAAATCAGGAAAAGTGCATGCTTGTTTCCTAAGAGAGTTTTTCTGTGTGTAAGTGTTAGTTTATTTTATGTAAAGAAGAACAGCAGAAACGATGTTCTGTTTACAGTTATGTGCCACGACAACCGCAAAAATGACCTGGAAACATGGATTGCATAACGGTAACATGACAGAGACGGCGAGAGAGAGAGGGAGAGAAGATGCAGGGAATTGAGAAAGAGAGAGAGAATACAAGGAAGTGAGAGAGAGGATACAAGGAAGTGAGAGAGAGAGGATGCAGGGAAGTGAGAGAGAGAGAGGATGCAGGGAAGTGAGAGAGAGAGGGGATGCAGGGAAGTGAGAGAGAGAGAGAGAGGATGCAGGGAAGTGAGAGAGAGAGAGGATGCAGGGAAGTGAGAGAGAGAGAGAGAGAGAAAGGAGGGAAGAGAGAGAGAGAGGATGCAGGGAAGTGAGAGAGAGAGAGAGAGGATGCAGGGAAGTGAGAGAGAGAGGTGCACTGTTAGTTGGTACAGGAGTTGAATAGAGAGATCTCCAGAAATCGCACTGCAGGGAACGTGCTGCGTGAAGCAAAGAAAATCTACTAGATGCGCGCGTGTGAATGCGTTTTGGGGACACGTAAGAGACAGCTGGAACTTCCAGAGTTTGTGTAAGTGTGTGTTTGTGTGTGAAGGTAAAGCCGCTGTGTAAGAAGCATGACGGACAATCACGCTCACCCTCGGGGCTTTACTGTCCAGTTAGTGCGCATCAGCCATGCACTCTTCCTCTGACAATGCAGAGTTGTGAGAGCTGCCAAACGGAGGTCCAGCGGAGCCCCTCTTTGGACAGTGCAGAGTCCGAATTCACCCGGGCTGCCCGCCGGGGTCACCGTCTGGCCGTGGGGGCTTTCTACGGCTCCCGGGGGTCAAATGTCAAAGGTCAGCCAGCGCAGAGAAACGCGCCAGGCGGGAATCCTCAGGAGAAGCGCGTCGCTGCCCGTGGGAAGTACGTTGTGTTTTACCTGGACTTGTCGTTTGTCTTTCTTCTAGAGTTTGAGAGGCTGAAGATGGCCCGCGGGTGTCTGTGCTGTGTCAAATATATCATGTTCCTCTTCAACCTGCTGTTCTGGGTGAGTATCAGACCCCAAACACTCTCCTCAGCGTCAGTGTCAGTTGTGAATGTCAGAATCCTTTTTCCTGTCTGAGTGTCACGTGCAGAGACGACTTTAACTGAGTGAGTGTTCGATTGACTTATACACGAGGTTAAAGTCTGTTCTGTTGATGGCCATTATAATGAGCTGTATATTCAGTTTATACTATATATCATTGATTTGAACTGTATTTGCAACCCATTCATTGCAGGTATTTCAATAGATTGTAGTAGATATTTCACTAGTGAGCAGGTTTAAAGCTTCTATAAGTCATTTAGAGATTTGTTTATTTTTCCCTATCTAAGGAGTTAGAGACTGTGGTGCCGTCAGCCAATCAGCATTGTCCTGAGGTTCCAGTGTAATGAATCACATGACATTCACGGCTCATTTGATTGGCTCGAATCATTCTGGTTCAATTAGTAAAAATGGCAGAATTTATGTTTTGGGGCGTCCCGTGCGAGTCGAGCAACTGTTATTGAAATAAGTAGGAATGCTAGCAGATAGGTTGTGCTACACACATGCTGGATGTGTATTTGCTGCATTGAGAGACATTGGGAATAAGTTTCATCACAAGGTGATAAACGGTCTCAGATCAGTTATGCATATTCATCTAAACCAGAGCAGTCAAACTTACTATCTTCTCTTTTTTCGCCCCTCCTCTCTCTCTTTATCGCTCTCTCTCTTTCTTTCTCTTTCTGTCTCCTCAAACTGTTTTGTGTGTCTGTAGTGTGTGTGTGTGTGTGTGTAACAGGAAGTCTGTGTGAAATTGCAGTTCTCAGTCAAGTATTTGCTCGATTGATCTTGTGTGTGTGTGTGTGTGTGTGTTGTGTGAGTTTTCTTTCTTACACACAATTTGAAACTGAAGAAACAAGAAACCGAAGATGATTGGTGGTAATTCCGCATCTTGGGGTGGTGTGAGGGATTGTGGGAAGTGATTCAGGTCGCTGTTGATGTATATTTCATGTGTTTGACATTAGTGAGCCCGATGGTTCTCAGCTCAGTGTTTAATGCATGATGATGAAGATGAAGGCCAGATTGACTTCCGCTTTTACAAGGTCAAACACACACATAACACGCTTTAGTGTGTGTGTGTGTGTGTGTGTGAGGTCAGTTCAGCTCGTAGGGTTTGTTGATAAATCAGCTGCTCAAATCAGTGTTAAAAGCAGTTCTGTGGAGTGTCATACACGTGTGCACATCACAGCCGTCTGTTCCTGTGGACAGAACAGCCCTAGATTTTAATTTTGTGGCCTTTAATCTCTCGTTGTTGTTTTGTTCTGTTATTGTCTAGCTTACACGCTGTTTCTGTGTCTCGCTAACATTTCCCCTCTAATTATTTTCTCCTCAAACTTTTGTTTACGTCATCATCGTTTTCATTTCATGGTCTTTTCAATACTTTCATCATCATTAACCTATTTTTCCAGACTCTGTTGTATCGTTTCTGTGTGGTTTTATCTCTCGTTTTGGTCATTTCTCTCTCACTCTCCGAGCTGAAGGATTCTGTCTCGCTGCACATTCTCTGTGGCCTCAGAGTGCATGCTGGGTATTTTCACGAGGGGATTGAATAACATGGCTTTCACCTTCAATTACGCTCAGAGGAGCGAGTGGAGAGCTGGACCACTAGAGCCTGCAGGGCACATCACACAGCGACACGCACACAGCGTGAGCGAGCGTTACACAGAACATCCTGCTGTGCTGAAGCTGATATCTGTTGACCTCAAAAACATGTTGATGAATGTTTAAATTCACGTTAAAGTTTGTGTTCAGGTTATATTGTCTTAAAGACTTTTAAGTCTTTTAAAAGCTTATTTTAACATTACAAACCCACTTCAGGTGTTTAAAAAGTGTAATAAAAAGTTATGCGGTCTTTACTTAAAACTCTCGTGCAGCAAATGCAACATCTCTCTCATTAAACACATGATAAATGTCTGAAGGTTTTTGGAAGGTTTTGGAAGTGTTTTTTGGCTGACACAGACACAACCCGTTGTGAACTGACTGAACGTCTCTCACAGTCCAGTCCTGTTCTTCACGTTCAGCTAATAATGAGGTTTAATGTCTGTAGTCCTCACCCTTCACGGTGTGCCATGATTCCTTTGACAGACGTAAAAATCAAAAAGCCTGTCAAAAGTGGCAAAATAACCGCCGTTGATGCATAGTGTTTCTGTGTGTTTCTGAACATGAAAGAGTCTCTCTCTCTCTCTCTCTCTCTCTCTCTCTCTCTCTCAGTTGTCGGGCTGTGGGTTGTTAGGTGTGGGGATCTGGCTGTCCGTGTCTCAGGGCAGCTTTGCTACGTTCTCGCCCTCCTTCCCCTCCCTCTCCGCCGCCAATCTGGTCATTACCTTGGGCTCCGTCGTCATGGTAACAGGCTTTCTGGGTTGCCTGGGCGCCATCAAGGAGAACAAGTGCTTGTTGCTGAGCGTAAGTCCACTCGCACCAAACCCAGTGTATGTAAATGAGCTCTCGTGTGATTGGCTGACCTTAACATATGGACGTCATGGTTGTGATGTCACAACTACAACAGTTTCTGATCGTTTAGTTTTCATGCATAATGTGTGTGTGAGTACAAAACCATCACCCTCCCTCTTCTTTGTCCTCCAGTTCTTCATTGTTCTGCTGATTATTCTGCTGGCAGAGTTGATACTGCTCATCCTTTTCTTCGTCTACACAGACAAGGTATCAGAACCGAACACATTCTGCTCTGTATCACTCTCTCCACGTTCTGCTCTGTGTCTCTCGCTCCACGTTCTGCTCTGTGTCTCTCGCTCCACGTTCTGCTCTGTGTCTCTCGCTACACGTTCTGCTCTGTGTCTCTCTCTCTCCACATTCTGCTCTGTGTCTCTCGCTCCACGTTCTGCTCTGTGTCTCTCTCTCCACATTCTGCTCTGTGTCTCTCTCTCTCCACATTCTGCTCTGTGTCTCTCTCTCTCCACGTTCTGCTCTGTGTCTCTCGCTCCACGTTCTGCTCTGTGTCTCTCTCTCCACATTCTGCTCTGTGTCTCTCTCTCCACGTTCTGCTCTGTGTCTCTCTCCACGTTCTGCTCTGTGTCTCTCTCTCCACGTTGTGCTCTGTGTCTTTCGCTCCACGTTCTGCTCTGTGTCTCTCTCTCTCCACATTCTGCTCTGTGTCTCGCTCCACGTTCTGCTCTGTGTCTCTGTCTCTCTCCACGTTCTGCTCTGTGTCTCTCTCTCTCCACGTTCTGCTCTGTCTCTCACTCCACGTTCTGCTCTGTATCTCTCGCTCCACATTCTGCTCTGTGTCTCTCGCTCCACATTCTGTTCACACACTAATGCAGTTTTGAATGTGAATTCTTCTGCAGGTCAGTGAGAATGCTAAACAGGATCTGAAAGAAGGCCTGAGGCTCTACAACACAGACAACAACATCGGCCTACACAACGCCTGGAACATTATACAGGCAGAGGTGTGTGTGTGATATACAGCCATGAGTGACTATAATCACAGGTCACTTTAAGTTCATGTAGCTGATTTTACACAGTCGAATGGGCCTGTTCTGTTCACAGCTGCTCTTCCGCAGAATTACGAGGGGAAAGATGAATCAGAGGCCCTCCGGCATTGATTTTACTGTGCAGAAATAATGAACTAGCCTGTGCAAAATCTGTCTTCCTGCAGCAGTGTGAAATCTCCTCTCTCTCTCTCTCTCTCTCTCTCTCTCCTCTCTCTCGCTCTCTCTCTCGCGCAGTGGCAGTGTTGTGGAGTGACTGGACACACAGACTGGCACGATGCGCTGCAGGAGAAAACAGTTCCAGACAGATGTTGTCAGGAGCACTCCAGAGACTGTGGTCGCAACGCCACCAACATCTTCTGGTCACAGGTGGGGCTGTCTGATGTGTTCAACAGATTTGGGATTTTCGATTTGCAAACTACTGCTTTATATTTAGTCATTTCCTTAAAATGATGCCAGCAGGTCAGTTTGGCGTGAACATCAGAGTCTCTATGAATCGTTTCTTTTATTCTGTCTGTTTCAGTGAATCTCACTGATTCACTGGTGATTCATATTTACAGCTGTGCCATATTAAATGTCATTTTTGTTTGACCGTCAGGGTTGCTATGAGAAGGTTGAGGAGTGGCTGAACGACAACAAACATTTGCTGGGAACCATCGCGATGTGTGTGCTGGTCTTACAGGTACATTCAAACACACACAACACGACTAGACGACGCCATAATAGTTTGGTCTGAGTGATGTCACATCCTGTGGGACACAGGGCTATGCTGATGTCATTTCCTCTGTTCTGCAGCTGCTCGGAATGGCTTTCTCCATGACATTATACCAGCAGATTCACAGAGCGGGAAAGAAGTACGACGCCTAGAAAGACAGAAACAAGCTTCCACTTCCTGTTTGATGACGTCACACTTTTACCAGCGACAAGAAACATTGTGACTTTAAAATGGATCAGATTTAATGATGTCGAGTTGACTCTAGATTTGTCATGAACTTTAGCAGCATCTGTAAGTTGACAACTAATGAAGGGAATATCTTTGTGGGAAGCAGGGATGGATGTCTGTGCCAGTGTTGAAGGATGCAGGACTTATTTTTTGGACGCTTGTGTAAACATAGTCACAGTTCTTTTTGCCAGTGTGATACATTAACAGCATGCTGTATGTATACTTCACATTCACCCTAACTTACTGTACAACTTACTGTACAACTTACTGTACAACTTACTCTACGGCTGTATAACAATCACTATATGTTTGCTAGTGTTATGGAGGGAGTGGGGTAAAGCGTGTCGGCCCTTAATCTAGGAAACTGTATAGTTGTTGTCACATGACCTTATATCTTTTTTACAGTTTTTTAAAGTTTTAACATTAAATTTTCACGGAAACTTCAAACATGGCTGGTAAAAATAATTGTATGCCACTTAAATAAATCGTCAATTTGTAAAATCGTCAGATTGAAAAGAAGCGTTTTCACCGACATGATGTGGGTGTATGACATGACAACTTACTGCTTGCCGTGACACAACTTCCCCCTAACGAATACCAAGTGTCACTGGACCAGTTTAGTGTTTAACCCCCTCTCACTTCTCACGCCTGGATGACGGAGTAAAATGTGGCACGTCTTACCCCACTCCCCTCGCTTTCATTTATTATCGGCGTGAATGTGTTTCTTGTACGGCGTGTGTTGGACGCGGGTGCGAGAGACGTGGGCCGTGTTGTGGTATTATGTGGGTTAGTTATCTGGGGCTTCCACTGACTTTGTTGGGTCTCAGTCTTGTGTCTTTGTTTTTCACTGATCTTTTCAAAGTGTGTCTGTACTGCAGGGAGGACAGGCGGCTCTCCGGCAAACAAACAGCGTTACGCTGGGGCACTTAAAAGGGTGCAGTGAAGATGTACTTGTAAGCTGTAAACACAGCGAGCGGATTGCTAACATCCGCTTGTGAGTGGCAGAAGATGCATTTTGATTCATGCACGGCAGTGTCATTCTTAAACTATCCGCATAATTTATTATCATGAAACATAAATGATCTGCATCACTGTTTAACCAATGCATTATTTTAAATAAAAAGACAAACGTTTTAAAGTAACTGGTTTTGTCTGGCGTATTTCTGTACTTGTAATTGTAATATTATCACCCTTATGTCTGCTGGCTGTCAAGTAACTGTATCACAAAACACAGATAATCATTTCATGAAACCAGGAGCAAGTTTCTACTTTGGTTGCGTGTGACAAGTCTGTTTTTGCAGTTAAAGAATCAACTATATTTTCCTGAGGTCTGTGTTTAGGCCTTGGGATATGTTCTTTATTTTAAAGCAAATTATTTATTAAAGCATAACACAAAATCAGGGAAAAAACAGAACAGTTTAGTTCGAAAATGCAGAATTAGAACCAAGACTTTTAAATACAAAGGTCAAGAGCGCAACCCTCGCGCCACTGTGTTTCAGTGTCGTTTTTATTTTGTTTAATACAAGTAAATAAATTGGAAAATGCAGGATTAGAACCGGGACTTTTAAATATAAAGTTCAAAGAGTGCAAACCTGCAGAACCTGATGTCTCAGAGGTAAGAACACTGAGTCCTGGGTTCAAAGCTTGATTGTTGAAGTTTATTTGATTTTTTTGGATCCATCATGAGTAACAGATACCAAAAAATGAGACCAACACACCAGGAGATGCTTTACAAACACACAGGACCCAGTGGCTCAGGGGTCGCATCACTGCCTGTGGTTCAGTGAGACCCAGGTTCAAGACCTGTCTCTTGTAGTTTAATTGATTTCTTGTGTCTCTTATGTTGTTCAGGTTCCAAGAAAAATGACAAACATGCCAGGAGATCTGCCTCAAGTGTGAAGGACCCAGTGGCTCAGGGGTAGCATCACTGCCAGTGGTTCAGTGAGTCTTGGGTTCAAGACCTGACTGTTGTAGTTTAATAGATTTCTTGTCTCTCTTATGTCGTTCAGGTTCCAAGAAAAATGACAAACACGCCAGGAGATGTGGCTCAAG